>JAHWFP010134163.1:0-12541 GCA_023313725.1 Lithobius niger | reverse complement strand
CTCCTAGACAGTACAGGCTACATTGTCTCCTAGACAGTACAGGCTACTGTACTGCAATATTCCTGGCCTCCTCCCACTCCGATGGTGTAAAATTTAACTTTTGAAAAAGTTCATGCAGAAGAAGTAGAATGAGAGGATTCCTCATTACCAAACTAATAATTATATAAATGATTTCTGCCTCATTTTGCAGGTCGGGAAGGGACTTTGACAGGGTTCCCTTTTCAGCAACTGATCAACTTCCTGAGGGAGCTAGGGTGCCCCACTCTGCTACCACGATCCCACCCCCACACACAACTGCCAATAAATACATGTTAAAGTTGAATAAAATGACTAACAACAACAGTAATAATAGTTCATTTAAAAGTGGGCTACGGAGATTAATTTAATATTCGACTCGTTGACACTTGACACCTTTATCAAAACCTAAAAGGACATTTTATTTTCTCACCTAATCAAATGTTATAAATATAAATAAAACTCATCCTTAAAAAACTGCAGTTTGTCATTATTACCACTGAAATTTACCACATACGGTATTATTGATAATTTTGTTGCCTTAGTCCCTTCATCTTGTTTTTATTGCAACGTAGTATTCCCGTTGCAAATACCACTCGTGTGCGGTTTAAGTAGAGATAATTTTTCTCAATTACTCGTTGCTTTACTAAGATGATAAAAACATCTCGCCCAAGCATTTTTCATTTCAGAATGTAACTTGTGCAGGAGAAAATTATTAATATTAAACTGGGCACTTCAGGTGTTACTTTTGCCAATTTGATACGTGTTCATTTAGTTATGCAGTCCTATTACCATGAATGCAAATAAGACAAGGAAAGACGATTTTTTACTGATCCAATGCATAGAAGAACCATTTTTGTAGGACAGTATTTTAAAAAATAAAGTCGTTGACGACTACTCTACTTTGACCAATCAGAGCTTCGATGGCTCCCTTAAAGGGGCCTTTTCACCCTTTCAACTCCTAGATGTAGCACACGTTATATCTTCGAGCAATATAAAGAAAATAGTGCTAAAGTAAAAATGAAACAATACTATTCGCAGCAGCGCCACGATTTTCATAACTAAAACAAGATCACGTGACACACATCAGCCTATTGGATGACGGAGAATCTGGAAAGTGATGATGTGTTTAGAATATGGGCAACGCTATCGAAATGGTGAACAGGCACCTTTAATTTACGGTTAATATATGCATAGAGCAGCAGCAACAAGGTGGAACACTATCCGTTGCCTAGCGAGCGGACATTTTGTTTTTTTTACGCTGGTGGTTGCTACCGCATCAAGGGGTTCGACAAAAAAAAAAAAGGCCTACGAGATTTGCAAATCTGTAAATCTTCTAACGGATTTATGGAGATTTACGGATTTGCCGTGCTTTAAAGATTTACAAGAGATTTAACTAAGATTTAATGATTTAACTAAGGTTTAATGATTTACATGAGATTTTTCAAGAATTACTTGGATTTACAGATTTGAAGATTTACATGAAAATTTGTAGATCTGCTGGGATTTAAAAATTTGCTAAAGATTTAGGTAAGATTTAATGATTTACATGAGATTTTTTAAAGGTTTACACGGATTTACAGAAGATTTAAAGATTTACACAGATTTACAGATTTGAAGATTTACATGAAGATTTGCAGATTTGCTGGGATTTAAAGATTTACTAAAGATTTAAGTAAGGTTTAATGATTTACATGAGATTTTCAAGGTTTACACGGATTTACAGAAGAGTTAAAGATTTACACAGATTTACAGATTTGAAGACTTACATGAAGATTTGTAGATTTGCTGGGAATTAAAGATTTACTAAAGATTTAAATAAGGTTTAATGATTACGTCATATTTACGTGAATTACAAGATTTGTACAAGATTTACAAGATTTGATGATTTACGCAAGATTTACAGATTTACAACGGATTTCTAAAGCTAAATCTTGGGTGCACGAGATTTTCTAGTTTTGTCGAACCCCTCGTATGTAAGGCAACGCAGACACTGATCCAGCAACAACTGCTAAATTAAGTAATGCCTTACGCTTTGAAACATGTATTAAGGTCTGAAAAAGAAAAGATTCTACTTGCTGAAAACTGAGAAACCGCTCTCACAGCATCAGTTTGACTGAAAAAGCCACTATTTTACATCCAATAGGATGTCATCTCGCGGCGTAGTCGCTAGGCAACAGGATTGCCATAGATGAGAGAGTTAAGATAGCACATCTTTCCTCTTCCGAGCCTGTGCGAGGCTCTAGCGGTAGTTCGCGGAAGCGGATACTAATACCTCTCATATTGATATGCCTCCATACTGTTCGCACGTAAATCAGTGGCAGAGGCCGCCTAGTGACCGCAACAACCGCCAGGGCCCTCGTAGCCTTGGAAAAGGTAAGATGCAGGATCTAGCTACCTTTCTAATCTATGATACTGCTCTGCTACTATTGAAATTAAATCGATACTGGAGCCAAGACTTTAAGCAGTCTTCATGAGATATAAATCTCAACGAAGTTACCACGGTTACACGAAAATCAGGACTTTTTTTGGCACAAAAATTCACCGAATCGGGTGCTGCAACCAGTCACACGTTGAGTCATAATACTGTTTAAAGGTGGGTCGCCACCAACAAAAGTTTGAGGCATCTAGCGCAACTAGCACTATCTAGGTCTCTTTATCGCTGGCTCGCAGCAATCAAAGGAATGCACCGAGAAACATCTTTTAATACAACAAATAAGCCACGTGCCGCCTTGATTATAGAGTAAAAATTTCTATGTCCTCGTGCACCTGGAAGCCAGTTGCAAAGATTAACGATATAAATGTCCCTAGATGGCGCAACAGTAGAATATAAAGAAAATACCGTGGCGCCATCTGGTGGCAGTAATATCGTTTATCTTTACCGTTTGCTTCCAGGTGCACGAGGTCGTACACCACGTTTTTAATCAATAATTAAACCATGCGCAATGGCTGTTTGCCGTGACGTCACCATGAGTTAGCCAATGGCGAACGAGAACAACGGCTGTTTGGCCGTCTGATTGGACTAGCCCAGACACGTGATATGCACGTCACAGCAAATAGCCATGCCGCGTGGTATAGGGTGGCACGTGGCTAGTTTGTTGTGTTAAAAAATATTGCTTTGTGCATTCCTTTGCTTAAAGCAACATCCTGCCTTATAACCTTCCGCCTGCGTCACAACACCCACGCGACGATTACATCCGCGTATTTACCACAGCTAAGGTCAACTGAGACGGTAGCTTCGTTCCTCGCAGCAAAAAACGTAGCTACTGTCTCAGTTGGCATTGCGCCTAATAGTCCAGCCAGCGTGAACCCATTGATTGTGTCGTCAAAAACCGGAATGATTCTTGTATTTTAAAATCACAATTTATAATTTTATAGACTAGTGTTTTATAATTTTGCTTCAGCGATCTATTGGAATAATTAATTTTAATTTTTGCTGCATTAGCCTTCTAAATTTTTAATCTCGTAGTAATTACTAGCAAACGATTATAATTAATACTGTGTACACACAGGTAAAACTTCAAGGTCATTGTAGGCGCGCGCTGCATCATATATGTTCGGGACGAACGTAAATAAGGTCAGCAATATTCAACAGAAAATCTCCTAGACGCCACATTTTAAAACGGATTTTTAGCAAGGGAAAGACTAACGGTAAGTAAATAAACCTTTGGGGCCGTACTTGATGTGGAGGATCGAGAAAAATGGCGCTGGGAGGTATATCCCTTTAATACGAGCAAGCGCTAGAGAGAACTCGACGGCGTTTGATGATGCACATTTTCATTTAGTGGTAACCGGCCTTTACCACTTTTCGTTCCGAATACTAAAATGCTTACCCTGTGTGGTGACGTCACTATGGTTACTACCAGGTGCCATCGTTTGATTGACATTCGTTTCTAAAAAAAAATGAAAATAAATAAATAAATAAAACGTAAGCAGGCTAACAAAAGAAAAGAATAAAAAAAAAAGAAAGAATTGTGAAGATGGTTGGGTCGACAGAACAATGATTTAGAACTTGCCGAAAGGTGCTTGTAAATATCGCATCTAAACTGGTTTGGTTACACGCGTTAGTTTTGCGTGTTACAAGCCAGTTCCGTTTTGCTCAGAGACAATAAAGACTGGTACTTATTTTCATGCTTATTACAGAATGACTCAGAAGCGAGCAGCAGTGTTATTCTTAGTCAGACAGGTGTGTTTTTAAATAGCAACAGTGGCGTGATTAAAAATGTACATTAACTGTACGAAATAGGGGGGGAAGGGAGAGGAAGGTAACGATCCAAACATGAAAATACGGTTTGACTTTTCCGTAAGTTTCTTAAATTTGTCGTAGAAACTGACTTTTTGATTGTTTTTTTTGGCTGATTGTGCCATTCCACTGCAAATTCCAAATTTAAGAAATTTAAGAAAAAATCAAACTGAATTTACATGTTTGAATCCTTAACACCATTTTTTTTTTCTGTTTCGTAGCAAACAGCGAGTACTACCTCTTCAGAGTACTGTTCTTGTTTATTTATTGCAGGTGATTGTTTTACGTCCAAGAGACCAATTGTGGGGGCGGGGAAGGTGGAGACGGAGTTTCGGGTACAGGTGCCCTTTGCTATGCGTCCTTCATGATTGCGTGCCAAAAAACAAACTTTCCAAATAGGTCAACCTCGCTTTAAGCCAAATAATAAAAAAAAAATGGCCTCATCTCACGAGCTCATCTGCGTTTCATACCTTGACCCAGTCGAAAAAAAAACAAAAACATTTTTTTACGCTTTTCAAACAACGGTAATTATTAGGCAGACCGTAATGGACGATAAAGACCAGTTGGCAGCGCCGCTACAGCGTTGAGGAAGAAATCGGTGGTGGAAATTGTAGATGACGTGCGAAATGTAGAAATCTATGGGGCAAATGTTTGGGAGACTACATCATGATGTTATTATATTCTCACTTTTACCTTCATGGGAATACGCTCATACTGGTCAGTGATTATTTCGAATAAGATGATGCGAAACTCTTTGCTTTTGCCAGAAAAAAAAAACCGAAGGCAAACTATTAAATAACAAAAACAAAGAGGGAACAGCTAACGGAGGGTTCAATTGGGGTGCAAAATATTATCCCACACAAAAATAAGACACAAAGATGAAGGAAGGGTGAACTTACGTTTCGCCAAACCCCGTTTCTCCAAATCCCATTTCGCCAACAAAAAAGCTGATTAACAGTTTTGCCCTCAGGGGTCAGTCCCGTTTCCCCAAATCCCGTTTCGCCAAAACGAATTTGACAAAATTTTACGTACACGAAATTTAAAACCTTATTTCTATGTAATGGGGCTTTAAAAAGCAAATATTTAACAGAGACAAGCAGTGGTAGAATAAGCCCAGTTAATTTATTAGCGTTTTGAATACTGGCAATACAGACGGGAAAACGTGCGTTTTAAATATAATTGTTTAGAATGCTTGGACGTCACTACTTCAATGCTAAGGTTCTCTTTTAAGAATAGTTAGTTAGCCTATACACGTGATGGTTAACCTTTTCGAAACGGGAATACCCGTTTTGTAGAATCCCGTTCCTCAGCATCAAAATATACTGCAAAAATTTAACATTGCAGAAGTTAAAGAGGCAATTGTTAGTAATTTTTTTATTAGTAGTGGTTACTGATGTTATGTGTTTAGCAATTTATTTTGCAAAAGGGGATTCTGCAAAACGGGTGTTTGTCTATAAATGTCTGACCTTTATCATGATATAAATGTTAGTGTTAAAATATTTCGTGTGCCTAAAATTCCGTGAACGATATTTGGCGAAATGGGATTTGGCGAAACGGGACTAGCCCCTGAGGCAAAAGCTATTAATCTGCTTTCTTTTTGGCGAAACGGGACGTAACCGAAGGAAGAGGAGGGGGGGGGGGATGAGTGTTGCGGAAGAGATCGGAGGAAAAGGGGGATAGAGGGGTGTGGAGGACTGGTGTGGGGAAGGCCAGGGTGAGGAAAGGGGAAGAGAAAGGTTAGAGAGGGGGGAGTAGAGTGGGGAAGAGAGGGGTAGGAGACGGATGAGATGGGGTAGGGTGAACGGCGGTTTCGTCGAATCCAGTAGTGCCGAATCTCGTTTCGCCGAATTTTAATATTCGGCGAAACGGGAATCTGCAAAAAAAGGATTCGGTGAAACGGGTGTACACCTTAGGAAGAGAGGGGAGGGAGGTGGAGAGGAAGTGGGGAGCAGAGGGCAAAGAAAGGAGGAAAAAAATAGGAAATAGCCGAACTAACGTCCTTTTGAACTATTATAGGTTAAAAATTAGCCATGTGTAAGGGTTATCTACACATGATGAACTCCTGGTCATCTACCCGACGAAGCCTTAAAGCCCTATGTCTGCAGCACCCGGAGCCATGACACTTTAGAAAACAACAATGGGCTTCAAACAATGCCTTAAACGTGTTCAGGCACAGACAATTGTATGGCCCACGACAAAAGAAATTAGTTGAAAATCGGATGCAGAATTCACAAAGAATGTCGATTTCAAAAAAGTATTTTCAGGTAAAATTGACAAATATTGACAAGTGTTGACAAGTGTTTAAATTGACAAGTAAAATTTATGTTAGAAAATACAGATGCAGTAATAACACCAAACAATGTTGTTTTCAGAGAAATATTTAGAAATTAAAATGTCTGTTACACAATTTCTGTCAGGCCCATTAAGGAGGGGAAAAGACTTCCGTTGTTCTCTCATTTTGCAATGAGCCCGTAGTTCTTTGGGCGTTTGTGACTCAAACTTGGTTGGGCTTTCGTAGTGGAATAAATAAAACAGTAAAAGCACATTCAACCCCTCAAAGGAGTGATATCAACACACCAAAACATTCGCCAAGTTAATCGCACCGAATAATACTTTGGACGTTAAATGAATACTTGACCAGTGCTACCGAAAGTAGCAATGTTTCAGCTATCATTTAAACTTCGAACGATTAGTCGGTGCGATTAAGTTGACGAATGTTTTCATGTGTTGCTATCACTCCTTTGAAGGGCCGAACCATTCGGAACTTGGCGGTCCCTTTACCAGTTTTGGTTTTTTTGTATGATTCAGGATATGCATGGTCAAAGCTAAAAGAGAACGTTTCGACTTTCAGATTAAAGTCGTGTTCAAGTGGAAAAAAAAGAACTTGAAGAAATCATGGCGAACACAATCACGTTAAATTCTAGCCACACCAATTCATGCAATTCAAAAGAAATCACATATCACTGCATTACAGTCTTCATAATGTAAGACTTCATTAACATAAAACCAAATAAAACCAAGACAACATAAATCAACATAATGTGCTGCCTGTCAAGTGAGTGAAGAAAAGTACCTAAAAAGACAATTTATGTTACCGGCCCGTCATAAGATGAGCTGCATAACAGCTGACATGACAAAATTTCCACCTATCAAAAAATCGGACCCAGAATATAAATTTCCTTTTTAACCATGGTAAGAGTGCTCTGCGTGTATGGTCCCAACACGTGTCAATTCGCAAACAGTTACGTTTAAACAGCCTTGACGAAAAGAGTTTTTTTTACTCAATCCAAGGCTGACTAAAAAGAAATTGCGCATCTTGCCTTCCGGCTCCACGCCAGTTCTTGCGTGTGCTGGTAAACAAGGCCTCTTAAAATAAGACTTCGGTAAAACACGATTTTAGTGCTGGTAACTCAACTGGCCTCGATCCAGAGAGCTAAATTTGAAGAAAAAAATAAATAAATCAGAAGGTAAAGGGTAAATGCAGCAAGCAGTCTGCATTAAAGACTGGCCTTGTGAGGATACAAGATACACTAATCTGAGAAAGAAAGAAAAGACAACTGCTCCGACTGGGACTCGAACCCGGGCGCTTGGCTGGTAAACCGGAAGTTGTGGGTTCGAAACCCAGTCGGGAGAGTTGTCTTCTCTTTCTTTTTCAGACTAGTGTATTGTTTGTCTCACAAAGCCCGTCTTTAATGCTTGCTTCATCTAAATTTGCAGCTTCTCTTCCAGACGACCTCGTGATAATGGTGAAACACAAAGGGAGTGTTGCAGTACGGATACGCCCCATTTTAATGCTCCCATTTATAAACTCGTCATATTACTCACTGATGTTCCGACGCTATGATACACAGGGTGACCGATTCCATGTGACTAATTTGTATTGTGCTGTACAGGACTATTGTAGTTTAAAGTGGAAATAATGTGATTTAAACTTGTTTATTACAATCACAGGCCTTTTTAACTTTCGTAAATAAATAAAAAACCATAAAAATCCGCTGAATATAGCGTTTTATACAACAAAAAGAAAGAATTTGAAGTTGACCAATTTCAGTACCAATTCTTGCCACCAGTGACCGTTGTTAGCAAAGAGTGTTAAGTTAGCTGCAATATAAATAATTCGTGTATTTTTCAAATTGTATATCTTTTCTTTTTTTTTAATCAAATATTTGTTCTTTTTAGGAAAAAAATTAAAATGCAAGCAAACAAGTTAAATCAGTGAACAAATTTGCTAGCAACGGCATCTAGTGGCAAGAAAGAGTACTGCGGCCATGCAAAGCAAAGCTAACTGAGGTAGTAGCTGCGTTCCTCGCGCCATAGTGAGCGAGGAACACAGGTTCAATCCCAGTTTGTCTTGTTAGAAAATAATTTGGTTGGTTTACTGGCGTGTGTGGGTGCCTTATTCGCGGGTCAAAATTCTTTATCCGAATCTTGCTGCTAAAAATCATATGTCCGTCAAAATTTGACCAATTTTTGCATTACAGTATCGTTTTAACCGGATCGAAACGAACTTTTCATTGGTGCAAATGTCAAACCTCTAGCTGAGTCCACTAAAAAGTTATTTAGAAAAAACTAAACAAAAAAATGAACAGTAGGTGACAAATAACTTGTTATCAAAATAGTATATTTTTTAGGCCTACTAAATTCTCTTTCAGCTTTAAACCGGCACTATCACCGATTGAAAGTAGACAGAATTTGGCAACAGCGCTATCCAGTACCATAGAGCAGTGACACGACGTAATATTATTGTATATAACTCTATGGTATATCCTTAATGGGTTAGCTGCAAGGGGCACTGCAGAGAGAAACAGAAGGGCGTCATACTGAAGCCGATGCTGTTAAGAGTGATTTCTAAGACCTAAATCGCGCGATATTTGTTGTTTGAGAAAACAACGTTATTTTAAGCCTAAAAAATCCGCTCTTCCGTTGTTTTTCCGTCCATTTTTATGTAGTGCACCTTGTAGTTATGCCCTCCAAAACCCATACTGGTGCCAATCTAGTGCCAACATGGCGGCAAATGTCACTGCTCTGTATGGCGCCATGGTATTGTCGTTCGCAGTTTTCAATCGGTGACAGTGCCACTTTAAGCTGGGATCATGTCGAAGAAATGTGGTCAGTTAAATAAAATTAAAAAATAAGATATGATGCCCGGTCAATTCGCAACCTCGCTCGTAAACCAGACAATTTTGTGTGTGTGTGTGTGTGTGGGATTATTCTTAATTTTTTTCTTTTTATTATAGCAATCTTCTTATTTGCTTTAACGCCACCTAGAGAAAAATACACGCCAAACCGAAGAACGTTCGATGTCCTCTTGATGTGCCAACGTACCACAGATACATTATCTTTAAAATCGCCGATCTGATCAGTTTGCCCTAAATATAGGCAAAAGCCGCGAAGCCGCAAAACCACTGATTCGTATGATTAATCTCTAGATAGTCTATTGATTCCGGAAGGCTTTGCAAAGACGGTCAACCCCGCCTTCTCAATCAATTTCCGTGATTTAGTATCGGCAAAAGAAACAAGTTTTCTGCAATTTTTTTTTCAAGGTTGTTTACTAGTTGAAGCGCTCTGTATGTTTGTTTTGTTTAGTCTGAGCACGTTGCAAGTATACAATTTGACGGGATTTGTGAAAAGTACAGCCAATGTAACGATTTAATGTTCAGCGCCACGGAGAATTCGGGAAAAAAAAAGAAGAAAAAAATTGAACATTTGCGTATCTCGATTCCTGGTCTGTCTGAAAATCTCTAACCTCAAAAAGAACGATTGAATTCTTTAATTACACCGTTTAGGGCGATTCAGGAGTGACCATGCGCTCCTCCTCCCCCCCCCCCCTTCCCTCTCCAAACAACGAGAAGAATGAAGTGGAAGATGATGCTATCCGGCGTTTGTTAAGATGAAAACGGGGAGGAAAATGGAACTAAACTGAATAAAAATTAAAACTTAGTGTTTTGTTCAGTTATTTTTTTTACTATTTTGGAAGCGACTTTTGCAGGTCTTGAAGGAAGTTGGGGAAACAAGGGGATGTGAAAGAAAGATGATTTCTTCCGCTTTATTACTATTTTTATTGATTTTCGGAGGACTGATGCATGACACATCAGTAAAGCACTTTCATGATGACATTGACTGACCAAATCTGTTTTTCTTTCGTGCTACTTTGTGGCTTTGGAAAAGGGAAACTTCTTCCCCCAAAATGTCTGCTCCTCATATTACACACCAACACCCCATCCACCTCTTCCAGAAGGTACGCCTGGAGCAATCTGCCATTGAGTTGAGGAACGCCTCACCTTTCGGAAATTGCATTAAACCGTTATGTTGTTGTTGTTTTGTAAATATAAATGTTGGTTGATTAATGTAATTGATTGACTGTAAGCCAATTATTAGGGTAATTCCGTTGCTACCCAACAGGATTACCCTTTAAATCTTGAAAACCTTTTCGACGGTTTCAAGCTCCTCTTTTAGAGTGCCCTTGAAAAAGTCGGAGGTACGAACCGACCACTTGTATCATTATCTTGGAGACCTGGATGCTGTTCACTCGGCTATGTTTTGCTCGCTGTGATCGGGCTGCCAGAAAAACATCACAAAGCTCGTTTTTGTTGTTGACTTAGTTATATTTAGAGTGAAACATTCGCAGCGGTCATAATAAACTGTTGCAAGAATACTAGTTGGCATTGCTCTGTAGGCTGCAATTCGTCACACGAAAAGAGTATACACAGGCAATCTTTGCAAACAAAGTTAAAGTTTAACAATGCTATTCTGTCTAACGTCACAAAGAGTAGGTACCGTTTAATCCTTTCCCATTTCAACCTCTGTTTTAAAAAATGTTCCGATTCATCCTCAGGGCGGTGCGCTTCAACCCTTTCCTCCTTCTATTCCCCAACGCACGATGGCCAGTATTATTTTACAGTAATGGAATTTGCTTCGTCATTAAAATACAGTGAAGATATTATTTTCTGAAAAAATTTGACATCTTCTGCAGTTACCTAATCAAACCTAAGCTTACCTGTTGTCTAACATATTTCTCTACTTCAGTCTTAGCTATACGTTACTGTTGCAAGTGTGGTTTCCTTCAGTCAATAAGTGGTTAAGTTACCTTCTGAACTCTTAAAGGTGCACCCAGCCTACCTTAGAACATTCTGCCTGCCTTGTAAAGCCCCGCGCGGATCGCCATCCGCGCATATACAACCGCCAAAGTCAGTAACTATATTTACTGCGGTGGGGGTAATCTTTTTAATATCAATTTGCATTCTAGAACTAGAAGCTCGAATCATTTGAAATTCAGGCTTTGCCGCCCGACTTAACTTTACAGGATGCGGAATAAAATCTGTGACTGACAAATAACGATCTATAATTCCAACTGCGAAATACCTAACAAAAAAAATCAGCTTTTGTGACGTCACTCTTTACTGCTCATTGTCGATTTTGCATCTTTAAGAAGAAGAGGGAGGAGAACAAATCGATGTTTAAAATAAACTCGTAAACTGACGGGTTATGAATCATCCTTTGAGTAAGCCATAAAATTCACTGGTCACGTTTGTTTTCACCTTCAAAAAGATGTGGTTCATCTCGCATACCAGCCACGAAGGAACAAAAATCTCCTGAATGTTTTCAATTTGCTATGCTGAGAAGCTGAAGGTCACACATGGCGTCATGACCCACCAAAATAGAGGATCTGATTCCCCGGATCCTAACCTTCAACAAATATTTGCTCAAATTTTCTAAATTCCTGCAAACGTTTTAAAAGAAATGTCGAATATTATACCACATGCGCAACCAATCTGCGAAATAATGACAGTTGAAATGTTGGCTTCACTGTTGTGCCGTCTAATGTATTAGCATGTGTTAGTTTCTTCGGGTTCGTTTGTAATCATCATGGAACTCCAAAACATGGTAAACAAACGTATTCATAAATAATGAGGTACAAATCACAGGCAGACACATGGTCTGATGCGACCTCTCAGAGGGGGCGTCTCGACGAGCGTCTAACTGGAAAATCGTCTAATGGGATAATAATTGTCTAATATCTGCAAAAATAAAAAACCTGGAAAATCGTCTAAACGGAATAACGTATAAAGGATAATCATCTAAACGGAATATCACATAATGGTTAATTGTATAATGGATAATCGTCTAACTGGATAAACGTTTAACTGCGGTTTCTGATGTTATATGTATAGCCGCTGCGAGCGCGGTAGCGCGAGCGAGGCAGGGACATTAGAAGATTTTCCATTATACGAATTTCCAATTAGACGATTTTCCATTATACGAATTTCCTGTTGGACGACTTTC
>JAHWFP010134158.1:0-15317 GCA_023313725.1 Lithobius niger | reverse complement strand
CGCCTTTGGTTTAATGGTTTTTCGCCTTTGTTTTAATGGTTTTTCGCCATTGGTTGAATGGTTTTTTGCCTTTGTTTTTCATGGTTTCTCGCCTTTGTTTTCATGGTTTTTCGCCATTGTTTTAATGCTTTTTCTTCCCAATTTTATCTACCTAAATACCAAAAAAGGGCAAAAAAGAAGGAAGGGGAACGTGCCCCAAGTGCGCCAATGTGCAGACGCCCTTGGTTGCTATTTATTGCTAGATTCCACTTGACCAATGGAACTAAAATTTTCATCCTTCCTATGCTCGTGCTTGTACCAGCGACGAAAACCTTCCCTATTCCCACCGTCATCATTCCATGTCCCACGCCTGTTCTTCTGTCATCTCGTTAGTTTGTACTGCCCTATACATGAAACCTGGTAAGGAAATTGACAATACGAGAGCATGATTCAAGAATACTGACAGAAACCATTCCTCTCATCATCTTCATCGCCCCGAGTCGTGGGCAGCAAATTCAGGATATTGCATCTCGTTGCTTGGTAACAACCACGGCATGTGTAGGAAGGCATTATATTGCTTACGTATAATGAGAAAATGATAACAGTTTTCAGTGTACATAAAAAAAAATGTCTCAACGACCACGATGTTTCCTTTGATGTGATTGCGTTCTTTCCTCCAGTCTCACAGTTTGTTACTGGATTTTTGATTAGTTACTTCAGTTGCTATAGGGAGCCAAGGAAACGGCTGGTTCGATAACCGAACAGCGGTTTTCGGTTTTCGTGAGCACCGTCCTTCCAAAAATAAAAATTGGGTTATTATATAGTTTAACCGAACCACGTTAAATCACTCAATTTTGTTTACTAACCGTAATCGACGCAGACTACCATCCTCTTCCCATTTCACATAAAGAAATCCGGGTAAAATGTGTCTTTTAAGTAATAGTGAAAAAATACTGCAAATACGTAACACGACAAAGAAAAAAAACCGCGTGTTAAAGCGCCGGCCATCTTGCAGGATACAGAGAAGAAAGAAAACCTGATTTTTACATCGCAACGAAGGGAGACGGAAATTATTTTTCTTCTGCAGCGTACCTAACCTAACCTACCTATAGAGCAGTGACATTTGCCGCCATATTGGCACCAGATTGGCACCAGTATGGGTTTTGGAGGACATAACTGCAAGGTGCACTACATAAAAATGGAGGGAAAACAACGGAAGAGCGGATTTTTTAGGCTTAAAATAACGTTGTTTTCTCCAACAACAAAAATAGCTCGTTTTAGGTCCAAGAAATCACTTTTCACAGCATCGGCTTCAGTATGACGCCCTTCTGTTTCTCCCTGAAGTGACCCTTGCAGCTAACCCATTAAGGCTCTAGCATAGAATTATATACAATAATACTACGTCGTGTCACTGCTCTATAGTACCTAACAACAAC
The DNA here is from genome assembly GCA_023313725.1 of Lithobius niger. Classification (NCBI taxonomy): domain Eukaryota; kingdom Metazoa; phylum Arthropoda; class Chilopoda; order Lithobiomorpha; family Lithobiidae; genus Lithobius; species Lithobius niger. Next base: position 13,902 of record JAHWFP010134158.1, on the reverse strand, counting down.
AAAACCACAGGAAACTGACAATAAACAAAAAAATGAAAAAAAGCAGGCAGCATAGTTTGGAACATTACTATCCATTTTCTCGAAATCACCTTTTCCTGCTACTCTACATCGTGGAACATGGCCGCCGCTTTAACACGGCCGGGACTATCGTTTTACGTGTTTTAAAACGTTTTACGTGTTTACGCGTTTACGTGGAAAACTTTAAACACCTTTCCCCCGGATATTATGGTGTGAAATGGGTCGAGGATAACGATCTGCATCGGTACGTACCAAAACTGAGCGATTTAACGTGGTACGGCTAAACTACATAATTACCAAAAATTGTATCGTCGGTTTTATGAAATTAAGTTAGCACGACTTGAGTGAATGAAAATGATAACTTCTATCCGCAAAAAAATACAAATAACCACCACGTGGTAAATGCGCCCGTTTTGTTTTACGTTAATACGCGTCTTCCCTAAATGGGTAGCTACCCAACAACATGATTGAAGTATTCATTAGACTAGCCATATCGTTTGCTTCGCTCACTCTATCAGCGTCGATCCATGCTACTTACAAGTTCTTTAATCTCCAGAGCATCACAAAATCGATGTACTGATTATTTGGACGCAAGCTAATTGCAATTGCTGCTCACAGTTCGTTCGTCACATTCCTCAACACTGCATTTTATCTGCATCATTAAAAAAGGACGATTTGTTTGTTTGTTTGCATGTTTGTACGCCTACTCCTCCGTAAGTAAGACCCGACGAATGAGGTAACAGTCGCGCCAAATGAAAGATAGAGAGAGCAAAGAGAGAAAAACGTTGAAAAGGTTTAGGGCGCGTGTACGTAACAACTCGCCTTTTGCATTCTCGCAGATAGAAGCTAGAAATTATCTGAAATTCCGACGTTGCGGCGGTCTTAGCTCTGCCAGCTCGCACCGAAACGAGTCAATAATTGAGTTTAGAAGCGATTGGAAAAATTCGTTTCGTCAGAATGAATTCTTTATCTTACTGTCACGAATTACAAGACTGCAATCATTTGCTCAAACGATGTCAGATTTAGCTAATCCAGAAAACGTAGTTACCATGGCAATGACACATCTGCCATCGCGATTAAATTCCCGCTACGAGAATCCAAAGGCGAGTTGTTGCCTAAACGCGCCCTTACTTTACGTGGAAATCGCTCGCTTTTCTCTTTCAATCCACGGATCTCCGTGCTTTAGAATCGCCATTGTTTAAAACCTACACGTCATGCAGGTGTGCTTTTTGCGTGTTCCGGCCAGTTGAAGCTGACCAATTTTAAGATCTCGATGTAGTGTTGCTAACGGTAAGTTTATTGCAAAAGATGTCGTCCCAGGGGCGGATTTAACGAGGAGGGAGAGGGGGGTACCTCCCCCCTTCCCCCCTACCTACCTTCAACGTAAAAGGGCCTTCATGGGTCTTCATGGTAAAAGGGGCGTTAATTTCCCAGACAGTTTACTAAATAGTAGTTTCAGGTAGCAAAAAAAAATGTTCTCAGAATTTCGGGAAGGCAGGGGGCCTTGTTGGCCCCCCCCCCCCCCGTCCTCGGCCATTTCCTTAAATTCACTACTATGTCGTCGTTTTAGATTTTTGGGCAACCAAGTTTCTGTCTGATATGTTTGCTTAAACACGAACTGTGCCTGATTGAACTTTGACGTCATGAACAGTTTTCAGAGCAGTTTTTCGCGTGTTTCGCGTATTTGAATAGTTTGTTACATTTGGTTTGCCTGATCGAACATTGCCGTCATTCTTGTATAGTTTTCGCGTATTTGAAGGTCAAAAAAATCAAATGACAGCAATAAAAAGAGGCCTTACGGAAGCGTAGTTTAAGTATCGTTCATTTGCTGCTACTGTCATCATCGTTGGAGCCTTAAATCCGGAGGAGCAGCGGTACAAACAAACACACACGCACGTCGTACGTTTGTTTCTAATGATGATATTAGATGACAGCGAGCACCTTAAACTATGAAATTCAACTTTAAACCTTAAAGTTTTAAACCTTAAACTTTAAACCTTAAAGTTTTAAACCTTAAACTTTAAACCTATTTCGTTGAAGTTACACTTTCATTTTCATGTTTCCAAGTATCATTTCTTCGTGCACAATGGTTTCCATTACTCTCTCTTTCACAAGCTTATTTTTCCTTGCTCTCCGGAACGACATTACAGTCGTTATTGTGAATCATGCCCCACGCAGTCGATCCTCCTTTAATGATTAACTTTGTCCCTTCTTCGTTGGTTTGGTATTTCGGAAGGCGGTTACGTGTTTCGCTGGTCGTGTTTCATTGTCTTTCCGCTGCAATAACCGTTTAATTTTAGGATCTCCGTACGGAAGCTTCTTGGCGCCATCACTGATTTCCGAAGTCATCCCTTCCTTCCACCCACCCCCACCTCCACCTCGACCATTTCTCACTTTTCGTGTGCAGAGTGTTAGTTCCCTTCTTCCGCGCGAACGCCAGACAATAATTTCGTCTCCCAAACCGCAAAATGATGATGGGTTTTCGCTAACAACCAAATGACTGTTCGTCGAGTCGCGTTTCTATCGTCTCTGTCGCTTTCCCTCTTTTCCCGCCGTCCCCGTCTTCATGTTTCTTACTTGTCACACCCGCGACTGTGGCTTGGCTAGACTTAGGGAGCAGCTTGCAGAACTTGACAAGCGTTTCTCCTTGCGGTGCTTTTGATTCAGTTTTGTGGCCTACGTGAGACAAAGTAAATTAGAAAATCCCGACGACGTTATTCTTCTTCTCTGGGATTCGGATACGTGTTATCGCGTCCTCCGCATGCGCCTTCTGTATGGAACAACATTTGTTTTTTATGACTTGTTCGAGTTTGAGGCAGCAAACTCATTCTGTGTAACATGTTGTACTTGTTGTTACACCTCCAGGGTACTCCAAGGTTCTGTCTTATGACCACTCCTTTTCAACATGTACATCTCTGCCTTAGCAAGGATTATTACCCTATTGCTAAATTAATTCCTATGCTCATGGCTTCTGCTGCATTAAGTCCCATCCCCCAACTTGATCCGGACAAACCTGGCCAACAATCCTATTCTCGAACTTGACCTTGACAGACCCATCTTTTATCTTATCCTGTACCTTGATAGGAATAAAGACAGCCCCCCCCCCCATCGTATTCTCTAAGTCAGAATTGTGTTTTCCGTCTTAAGCTCAACATATCTGTCTCACTGCAACTTAACCTTAAAGACCTGTTATCAATCCTATTCTCCAACTTGACCTTAACAGACCTCTTCTCAATCCCATTTGCCAACTTGGTCTTAACAGGCCTGTCTTCAATTCTATTCACCAACCTGGTCTCTGCAGACCCGTCCTCAATCCTATTCTCCAGCTTCACCTTACCAGTCCTCTCTTCAGTCCTAGTTTCCAACTTGACCTTAACTGGCATTTCTCTGCTAACGAATCTGTGTTTTTGTCCTTTTTTTTTTATTTGAGTGCATGAGGCTTTCTCGATGGTCGTGAAAGGTTAACATTAAATCCTTCGTTTTTGCCAGCAAATTGTATACGTTTTTTTCATGTTCTCACTAAAAACACAAACTATAAAAGCATATACTATAAAGTGGTAGGCCTAAACGTTTTTAGAATTTCCAGATGAAAATGCAAGATAAATCCACAAATGCGTGGGTCCTTACTATACGAGAATTTTTTCGCACTTTTTATTCCGGCACAAAGATGTTCGTTCATAAAGTAAACATTTCAGTTTTTAGACAGCGCTCAGTGCCAATCCGGATGCCCCCAGGTGCACAACCTTTGTGCAAGGTTGTTGACTCACCGAGTCGTTACCCTGCTGACCCCCTCCCACTTGTATATAAGCGAAGGGGTGAATCAGTGGATGCTTGATATAGAGAAACAACCGTCACAGAATCCAGGTACTGCAGTGACGTCCAGTGGGGACCATGTAGATGAAAGAATTTCACGTGTCATCATGTAGCCAGGATTCGAATTACATGTCATTTTGTTTCAGTGGGTACTTGGGGAAAACAGGGACAACTTCCTCCCTTAACTCCGCCACCACGCTATCCTCTTCTTATAGGCTGTACTGTGACTCTAACCTTCCTCTAGACAGGTGTGCGAAGATACTGTAGACCGGGTGATACAAAACTCACACGACTTGCATCATTAAGAGTTACAAAAATAAGTCGATAGAGTCCTCCACGTTCCTTTACGCTGGGACATTTTTTTCCCCCCTTTTCCGTGCAAAAGCATCAGTAATCCTCATGACTGCCGCAATATCGCTTTTTCTTATTGCGGCGGCGCTGAAGTGCGCTTGGCAGCCTTTAGCGTTTCGCCGGGCGCTTAATGATGGCGTGGACGGGTCCCATTTGCATAATAGACGATTCCAGAATAATGATTTTTCGAGGCAATTTGCGGCCCAAGACGAATGGGGTGCGCTATTAACTTTGACCTCCATCTTCTGCCTTTCCCATTTTACGAATTAATGGGCGGCCCCCTTATGACGAATGGGATCGCCCGTGCAAGCTTAGGATAGCGGCAAAGGAAGCTGTTGGTACTTAAGGCGAATGTCCAGATCCAAGTTATTATGTGTTTGCCCGAAAGCGGCGACCCGTAAAATTCGGGAAAATTCCATTACAACCAGGAAAGATGTGCTGTTAATAACCAGGAAAAAAAAAGTTCTTACAGTTAGTAGCGGAAACGTTGATGTTGTTGCACTACGTTGTGTTTACTCGAAGTTGAATTACACAGAAGGAGGGGTCAAAGAAATGAGAAACTAGATGCCCAAAACGTAGAGTAAGGTTTGTGAGGGGGTTCTGTTGGTGAGTTTTAACAGCCAAAAGTGACATACAAGTTACAGATGATTACTGGATTGGATGCGTATTTTTTTTCGTAAACAGTTCAGATAGGCCGGATCTCGCTGCAAAATTTCGTTACTTAGCACCCACTAATAGTGATTATGTGCAAATTGACTTTATTCCTGAGTTAGGTCAGGTTAGGCGACTTTTAGCACCCACTAAAAGTGATTATGTGCAAATTGACTTTATTGCTGACCTATTGTTGTTGTAGTTAGGTTAAGTTAGGTCAGGTTAGGCGACCTTAAGTCGGATTAAACGGCTTTTTTCTGTACGCCGCTGGGCTGCATGGAGAGCCATGTAGCGAGTTTTGCTGAACTGTTTACGAAAAAAAATCATGGTACCGTGGTAACCATGGCTGTTAAAAGTTAGTGCCACTCGAAACTAGTCCTCACTACTTTGCGTCTCACCCAATCCACACTGCCGTATAAAGTACATGCGTCCTGAGTCAATGCATTCTGCGGCATTCAACCTGATTTAAAGGACCAACCATTATTATTTTATGTCCAGGGAGTGGCCAAAGGAAATGAAAATGTGACCGCCAAATTTTCGGTGAAACTCCTCCACCCGAGAAAATCTTGGTTCCCCCCCCCCCCGACTAAAGGTACAAAAATAATGCTACCCCCAACCCCCAAAAATGCTTTTTTTCGTATGCCTGTTGAGACTGTCTGCGATGATTTCCTGTATTCAAATTAAGTAGCACTCCACACCAACAAGTTACCGCTAGTTGCAAGATAAACGTGCCTCATTCTTACCGAAAGGACAAGGTTGAGTAAAAAAAATTTTATAAAACATCGGTGTTCCTTGCACCCAACTTGTGTCGAAGTTCACACAATAAGTATGATGAAAGCACTGTTTGCTCGTATGCCCGCACCCTTGACTTAGTCAGCACGTGAAAGACAGAAGTAGTGAAGGAAACAGGAGGCAATGTATTTCTAGAAAATTTATACGTGGTGCTGATGCTGAAAGCACCACATCATGGCGATCTGGGGGGAAGGGAGGATTCGCTGAAAATAAAGCGTAATTTTTGACGTCCAAACATGACGTTTTCCTTCAGTTTGGTCAGTGTTTATTTTGTGACCCCCGCCCTCCCCTTTGACGGGCTAAAAATTTATGAATCCCTCTCGAGTGGGCCTAAAAAAATCCATGACCCCCACCACCAATATCCTCTGCTCCCCATCCACTTCCTGGCAGATAAATAATGACCGGTCCCTAACTACGCTAACCTAAAATCAAACTAAGTACAAAACCATCAGGCATACCTAACGCAGAAGCATTTCTGGGGTTATCTCACAACTAGTGTGGTTTTCAGGGTGCTAGCTAGTGTAGTGTTTACTTATAAACGCAACCATTTTGGTAGCATGGCAATAATCGCGAAGTTACGTCCATGTACGACAATAAACCATTTTCTGCGAACCAAATAAGTATATAAGTGGTATAGATTAAACTCGTAACTTTAAAAAAAAATAATAATTTCCGAAACGTAACGCAAGACCACGCACGTACCTTTACTACCTTTTATGCACCACAGAAGAATGACTCTGCAAATTCAGGCGGCGGCTGAAGCATCAAAAAATAAAAGAATAAAAACGAAAATGTGCTAGCTAGAGTCAACCAAGCGACTAACGTATCGTCTACTCAAGCCAAGAAAGACGATAAAAAAAAGCGCAAATAATAAAAAAAAAAAATAGAAAAAAAAACCTTGAGCTTTAGCGTTAAAAGGCTGACGTTTGTAGCAAAGGCAACGCTAGCGTAGTGTGATGCGATGGCTTGCGCGCTGCGGCCTTGTCTCTGGTGCAGTCAAGCCTGATCAAGGCTGAAATATGGGAGTTAGTTGGTGCCGAGGTTCGCTTAATCTGGTGTCGCACTCCGTAACCAGTGCGCCGTGACACAGATAAGTCCAGCAGCGAAGCCAACTGTCCCGCAGCAATGAGCGAGGAGGATTTTCCAGCCGGCTATTGGGCCTACCAATTAAAGCCAGTCGACTGTTCACAGTATTATCACCCTCGACCACCGAGTCTTCCAAGAGGAACTGCTCACACAAATTTTTTTTTTTTTTTTTTTACTTTGCTTTCTCTTGCGCTTTTGTTGTTGTTTGAAGCAATGTTCTTTGCGATAAAAACGAACTGGAAAAAAAATAGGTTGCCTCTGATGGTGTGATGAGTTGAGTTAATTTTTTGTTTTGTTTTAACAAGCAAAGAACGTAATGGATGAATCGATACAGGTCTGAGAGCCCAATACAAAGATGGAGCGACTAGAGAAGATGGTTCATTCCCTACTTCCGGTAGTATTTTTTGTGTGAAATTGTACTGATTTTGGGACCGTGGTGTGACGTCATATTCACCAATCTACCAAAGTAGACCAAACAGCCAATCAGTGTGCCGCAAGGAAGCACGTGACTAGTGGATTCGCACAAAACGAAGTTTAAAAAATAAGATCTCTCTGTTTACGTTGTTAGCGGATGAAAAAAATCATTTACTTTAGTAATAAAGCAAACTATAATAAACGGAGATTAGGGTATTTTTCTGAATTTCCGTTTATCGAGCAAGCCAACAGTCTCATTTTATAGATGCGCTTCCTTGAAGTTCTCCGATTGGCTGACATTGCTGGCTTCACTTTTTCTGAGGTAATATGATGTCACTAACACCAGCATGGCCGTCTCCTTACTGTAGATTGCCGTCTCCTACCCACAACATGGCTGCCTCCTTCTTTTAATCCTTGGCCTGACCCGGAAGTAAGTTTGTAACGTGAAAAATGACCTATTAGTGCTTGTCCTACCAATATTATCGTTATTCTTCGGCTAAAGTCACTAAGGTGAAGAGGTTCCTTCCTAGACGATTCCTGGATAGATTCGTAGAAATTTGGGTAGACCGTAAGCCCGGATTCTAAATAGCATCTCCAATGAATTCCTGTAAAGTTTCACAAAATAGTCTCTCGAGGCCCAGAAGAATGTATTCGGCCGGACGAAAGACTGTCAAGATCAATAAGGATCAGTATTCTCGATGGTCCCAGGTCCTGGGCTAATACATTCTTCGGGCCTCAGAAGATGATCTTGCCAAACGTTCTAGAATTGCCAATTCTGGGGTGCAATCGTGTTTTCCATCCTCAGCTTTTTGAAGAAATCTCCAGTGATATTTGGAAGGACCTCTCGACAGATCAAAAATAGCCGTGGAGATTGGTTTTTGCTCTAATATAAAAAAAAAAGTTAAACGAGATCTGGGGCTTCTCATGATTGGTTGGTCCTTGCAGATGGCTAACTGCAACATGTGGCACCTGTACCACAAAGGTTTTAATCATGTTACCTGTGCACATCGTTAAAGTTAGTATATTGTGTGGTTCTCGGTCAAATAACACTAACTCACAATGATTCTTCCAATAGTTTCTTCCTGATGAAGAGAAATGACAAAATTGAAGATCGTTAAGCAAAGGAAGTTGTGCCGCACTGCATCCAGAGAAACACGTTTTTTGCCCATCCAGAAAACCATACTTCTAGCACACTTATTACCCGGTTTTTTGCCTCTCAGTCCTCTTTTAACAATGTAACGATGCAGGAGCGTGTAACGTGCGTAACATGAAATACAAGATGCGCTGCATGGCCAACACCATGCAGTGCACCTTGCTATTACGTGAAGGGGCTGTGCGCTCTCTCAATTGCCGCCTCATGTGCCAATTGGCAGAGCGCAAGCAGCTTTGTATAAACGGTGCCTGCTGGCCTAAACCAGCAGGAACCGGACCAATGCAGACGCCGTCACGTGACGAAAATCCTGAAGCTAGATCTATTGTTCGCGATCGTATAAATACCGATCCGCAGCACTCGATCGAGGACTTGATGAGGAGAGGTCGAACGAAACGGTCGGACCTCTCTGGACTTAAAGCCCGGTCTTCACGTGGCGTCTTCCCTCTTTCGCTTGGGGGAGGTATAAAAACCTCGAAAGAGTCGGGCGATTTGCCGCGTACACACGGCGTCACTACTACTCCTTGTCGTTGATGAGTCAACTGGTTGTCATGACAACAACTTGAATTTGGCGGAGTTTTCGTTATCTGATAAAAAAAATCTATGTTCCTATTGGTTAACTGGTCCCCCTCTACTGCCCGAGGGCAGGGTTGTGTCGCCGAGCACAGCGGCTTTATCCATCCAGATGGTTCAAGACGCCAAGCTCGGCGTCTATGTTGCTGACCTGGTCTACACGTGGCGTCTTGGGGACAACTACACGAATTCGGTGCCCTAAAGGCAAATGAGGCAAGACGCCACGTGAAGACCGGGCTTTAGGGTCAAGAACGAGCTTGTCTTCAACTGATGCCTAATATGTGATGCTCTGTGCTTGGTCCCCTAGCCTAGCATTAAGGAATAAATTGAAATTGAGTACTTGTACCTGAAACCGATCGTCTATTCCCTGAACACTTACAAGCGCAACAATGAAACAAGAACGCACAGTGCAATATATCCGCCATTGCAGTGCTGAGAGCCGGTCTCTTGCATCAAAATGGCGGATTGGCTCTCAGCACTAAAATGGCGGATGCATTCATGATTATTATGGACCGGCAATACATAAATTTAAAAAAAAACGTTAAGAAAGAATTTTTATTAAAGTGTCAGCAACCACAGCAAATTAATGAGTTCGTAAATTGTACACTGGCAGTTGGAATGGTATTAATGGCACAAACCCAAAAAAAAATAATAAAAGATATTAAGCAAGTATTTTTTATTTAAATGTCATGAACCACAGTAAATTAACGAGTGCATTATGCGTTTTAAGACTTTAAAAATGCTAGTTTGCTAATTAAATCATTTTATAGGCTACTTAAAATTGAAAATAACGTTGCAACCTTCATTAAAATTAATCGTTCCACCAGAAAACATGCGTCTTAACTTTCTTTTATTATTACCATCGTCATTGTTAGCAGCATTGTCTAGTGCTTCACATGATAAGCCAATACTGTCCGTATTGTCTTCATCATGGTTACTCGGTAAGTCAAATTGATCCTCAAACTCCATAACTCGTTTTGCCATAACAAAAAAGGAACAAGAAATACTGCTCAGCCTGCAAAAACTCACCGCACACACATTCACCGAGCGCGACCAAACGCAGCCAATAATACTCGTCGGATTGAGAGGCAAAAACCGGGTAATAAATAGGATATCACCCGCTTTCCTCGATTGATTGATTGATTGATTAGATTCATTTACCCGGAGAGCCTGGACCCGCAGTCATGCGCTCCCCGCCACCCTAATACAAAATAAACACCACTACAATGTACATTACATCTAATGATATAACACATGATATAACACAGCAGCATACAACACCATTATACATCACCAAAAATCGCGCAACGCTCATCCCAATTTACTCACACCGGACATACACTATTCATAACATCCTGGCAGGACGGATGAGAAAGGAGGAAATAATACTTACAACCTGACACCCACTTCATGCACAAACCGGAGCACCCTTCTGAGGCACTCTTGAGAAACACGTGAATTTTGGCTAGATAGCAGATCGCCGATTACTGGCTGGGCACGCATGCCACACAGCAATGCCACACGTTGAGCTTGGAATGGCTTGCACCCAAACAAAAGGTGTTCCTGGGTGAAGTCCACCAAGTAGACATCACAAAGAGGCGAATCTACCCACCCCAGACGAAACTGATGAGCCTGCAAATCCTGACCACAGGCAAACACAGATCCAGGACTTCATCGAGGGCCACCGAAATCGCGCACAATTCGCACATCGTGCTGGATGACACATGCGTCAGCCGGAATGAACGAAACACTTTGAGGGATGGAATGACGACTCCAACTCCTCCTGTCCCTGAGTCGTGAAAGAAAGAGGCATCACAGCACATCTCGTTTGCATCCCTTCCCTCATTTGACAGCACAGGCAGAAGACTGGGACACCAAGTCCACGGACTAAACGGACATGCCACAGCAACATCCACAGGAGAAAATGAGGCTACCTCCAGCAAGAGAGTGGCACCAAAGCCAGGAGCACCCAACAAGGAGAGTGCAACCGTACCTAAACCAAGGTAATCCCAGAGTACTCTACCTACCGGATCACACGGCCCCCTACCGATATTCCTGACACACAGAGCAACGAGCAGTTCTCTAGCGCGAACATGCAGAGGCGCCTGGCAACTCTCCGTCCACAGAGCCTGTACTGGCGTGCTGACCAGACATCCCGTGACTATCCTTAGACAGTCGTTAACAACAACCTGCAGAGAACGCAAGTGACATTGACGCGAGCATAGCAAAGGAAGGTGATAATCCATCACCGCCCGGACAAACGTCTTATAGGCTGACAAGAGCGATCCCCTCCTAACCCCTTTAAATTTTAACAAGCCGTTTAAAGACTGATGTCCGTGCCCGAATCCTGTCTTTCAGCCAGTTCGTGTGGGCTGTCCATTCCAGACCTTCATCAAGCTTAACCCCAAGATATTTGACCATGGGTGCCTGGGCGACAACCGTGCCATCCACAACAACTGTCGCCTGAAACCTCTGCCTCTTCATGGACCTGGAAAACACAACCAACTCGGTCTTGGCCGAAGCCAGTAACAGGCCTCTCCCAGACAAACGGTGAGAGGCCAGATCTATAGCCCTCTGAGCACACTGACAACAAACGGCCGCATCCTCACCTTCAAACCACAATGCAATGTCGTCAGCATAGCACACGACATTGGCTGACTGTCCCATTTCCACAATAACATCATTAACGGCAACTGCAAACAACGCAGGACTTAAACATAATTAGCTCTCAGCACTCGGAAAACGGTAATATCCTATACTTCTCAACCGCTTTCTTCTTCTCCGCACTCTTGTAACAATGGAACAGTGTAGGATCGCAACAATGGTTTTCGGTTTGGGTGCTGGGATATCTCAGCATTGCTTTCCTTTTTTTTTGTTTTACATCTGTCACTAATACGGCATAAACGCCAACAACACGAATCTCCTTTCGTAATTTTATCAATGATGATTAAACACAGATCAAATACATCCAACAACCAAAATAAAAAGCAGAGTACGAAGCTTTCGTATTCAAGAATTATTAAAATTCAGAAATGCGCTGCAACCTAGAAAAAAAAAGACAACGAAACTTTCGTAATGCAAGAATTAAAATTCATCGCAACTTAACACAGTTGTAGGAAATGCAATGTGGCACCATGAACGTTTGCTTTAATTGTTCATCGGCAAATTCGCTGCATTTATCTTGTTTTATCAGTGGCTTGGTTACCGTGCAAAACATCAGATGCTACCACCATCATATCTTGACTAGAACGTTTGTACGCGGCTTAACTATCGTTAGCACTAGCTCAAATGCAACAATAAGTCAACGGGTGGTAACAATGACGGGTCGTACGGAGAAGGCGAAAGCGGTTGAGAAATAGGATCTTACCCGTTCCCTCATGCTGAGCCCAACAATACTCGGGCGCTGCGCGTCCTCGTTATTGTTAGAGCTCAGTACTCGGGAAACGGGTAAGATCCTATACTTGGCCTCTATCCAGAATCTATTAATATAGATTCACTTAACAGCGGCACAACATCTGGCTCTTGATGACACTGCTGTTCGACTTTTTAGGGTTCCAGCACTTGATCTCGAAGCTAAGATGTGGCATCAGCTGATCAAGTGGCGTGAAACCGATTCTGTCCATGAAATCCAAGTTGGTATGGAAGCTTACAAATACAGAACTTTTAACCATAGTGGCAGCACCAGTTTTTGTTCCGGATGGTAAGTGCCACACGCAGATGGTGGAGTGCACAGTTGCAGAAGTGACAAGGGTGTGTCGCAAAAAGTAATTGGCGAGAAGTATAGGGTATCAACCGGCTTTCGAGGAATGAGATGTAACAATCCGAGGACGCGCAGCACCCGAGTATGGTTACATCTAAGACCGAGAACGCTGGGTGATATCCTATTTATCTATTGATTTCAACATCTCAACTCGTTCCTTATTGTTAAGCACGCACACAACAAAGAACGAATCGTGCTAACGTTCTTTTACTCAGAAAGCTCGACAATGGGACTGTGCAGGCAACATTGTTTAGGCAGACGTTGTTGTTAATAACATTATTCTGTGCTTGCGTTTATTGATTGCAACTCGATTCCGAAGTTCCCCATCACCGTTTATACCGCGGAAACTCAACAACGAATCGCTCCTTCTAACAACTTCTCTTAAAAACTTTTTAATCGGTATTTATTGAAAATTGGCGTTTGCTGCCGTGAAGTTGTTATAAATTCATTGTTTTCCCGACCCAGTCACCGTCCTTTATGATGTGTTACGTCCACCGTTATACCAAGAATTTCCAGGAGAGCGTAATCGGTAATAGTTCAATCGATGAGCTGGTAACTTTTAGCAGATTTGACGCGTTCAGATTTTTTTCAAAATTACCTGCCTCGCTCGCGCTGCCGTGCTCGCTGCGGCTAAACATATAACATCAAAAAACCGCAACCAAAACTTTTCCGGCCAGGTATAACTTCCGTTCACTAATGTTCTGGTCGAAATCAGGTTTTCTTGTTGTCGACCGGCTACCATAATGGTGGACACGCGACGATTTTACAGCGATGAAAACAAACCAGAAAAAAAAAAAAGAATTTGTACGTTTTATTTACAATCTAAATGAAAACAAATCGTAACACATGCAAGAATAAACCCCGATTGTAGTCAAACGGTAAGAATTGACATCTTTACAGATATATTCGTGTATAAGCTCCGCGCGTCATCTTCAACTTTTCCGTGAAGTCTTTCCGTATCAACTTTTGGTTGTACAACGTATAAACAGGATTCGTTCTTATCCAGTAGTCCTTGCAGCCAGGGACAGAAAGGTTTGTCGGAAGTGATACCTATACCACGCGCCATGGCTGTTTGATGTGACGTGCTTATCACGTGACTGGGCTAGTCCAATCAGATGGCCAAACAGCCGTTGTTCTCGTTCGTCATTGGCTAACTCACGGTGACGTCACGGCAAACAGCCATTGCGCATGGTTTAAACACTTCCTTAGTACATAACCTCCCTTTAAAATGTCCCCAGCTACGTACCTTTGTGTGCTGTAGTACATTAAGTCGCTCCCGAGGGTACACTACGCC
>JAHWFP010134154.1:0-30434 GCA_023313725.1 Lithobius niger | reverse complement strand
TCGTCATTGGATAACTCATGGTGACGTCACGGCAAACAGCCATTGCGCATGGTTTAAAAATATTGCTACCATTTCCATAGTTGACGCGTGTGAATTCGGATGTTTGATACTGTCTGTTACCAAAACAAAGCACAGGAACAGACTTGATACTCGATCTTCGTTAGTGTTTTCGTTTCCAACAGACAACCCAGACTTGATCGCCATGCCAGTAATCAACAGGTTGAGCAATCTTACTAACAAGAAGGTAAAACAACTTTTGCAGTTTTGTTAACAGCAATGCTTTGTACGCCGAATTTAAAAGAATTTCTGAACTAAACCTAGTCCTAGGTCATATCGTTTACGAAAATCGCGTTATGAAAGTTTTGATTTTAACTACATTTTTTTTATGTAGGAAGAGGGTGATGGTGGAGGTCCACGCAACCTTTGTCATGGAAAAAGTGGTCCGCCTCGCACAAAGGGTTCAGAACCACGACAGTAATCGACAAGCTCTTGAAAAAACTGTGATTCCACACTCCACAGGACATTCCAGGTTTGGGAATGCACGCATCGAATATTTGTTTCTGTCAAGAAGAGATTTGCCAGTCGATAATAAACCGAATTTAATTTGGCCAAATGGTAAGAGACGTCTGAAGAGGAGCTTGCGTTGAAGCTAAGACAGCCTTTGACTTTCATTCATTAAAGATGACAGATGAAACGGAGCTCCATCCACCGCAGAAGCATCCCCGCTGATCCGTTGCAACCCAATGCAGGAACAGCAGCCATGTTTGGCAAGACGTGTCTGCACTTGCCTTTCCCTCTTCTGCTTTCTGTCAATTAAGCGTCGACAGAAGTGCCCGCTGAGGCACACCCCGCTTACCAGCCCGCCTTTCTGCGCTTGGTAGAGAGAAAATGCGACGTTCGAGTGGTGACGCCCCAGAAAATGAGATGCAGCACTCGCCTGACAGTTTTCATTATTGGCTACAATTAGGTGTCAGACTAAACTACACTCTCCTTTCCCGTCCCAGCCACTCGGGAAGGTTAATTAAACAATAGTGAATGATTCCAGGTTTGCCGAATTAATTATTGGTCATCAGTTGGCATCGTGAGCCAAATTATTGCTAAGCTGTTACGTGCGGGGGATGGAGGTGTGCCTCATGACACGAAAGTCGTCGAGCTGCTCAACTAACTGACACAACAAATCATGCTTATTAAACAACGTCAACCTCGCTCGTTGTCTGCCTAGCCCTGTCTGGATGGACATGATAAGGTCAGTCATGGCCACAGACACAGGCTCTTCGTCGTGTGCCGAGTTGTTTTAATTTAGTGCTAGTGGCTGAGTCCGTGAGATACGCGAAAGCTGGCGAAAAATAAAGCGTCGTAAACACGTCCAGGTGTGGCACCGGTAAGGGAGGGGAGGAAGGGATGAGGGCGGAAGAGAGTGAAAGTCGTGTTATTATAAGCTGAACTCGCAGCAGGGCGAAATGTCACGAGCGGGGCCAGATGTCTATCTCTACAATGAATTGACAATGAGAAAGCCAAGACCAACACATCGCAGCTAAAAGCGTGACAGCTTCGTGCTTGCTGTAAACATTTCTGCGTGTCCGCTGTGTCAACTGGCAAACACCACTAAGTTCAACTTTCCAAACATTTATTAGGGGATTAGGCAAAGAAGCCCTACGTATATCGGTCGCTTTGGCGTGTGAACAGTCCACGGCATTAAAGCGAATGAGGTCGGCCACCTCTCCTGATCTTTTCGAACAACATTGTGAGTCGGCAGTCTGGGATTAACGCTGGAAGATAAATACAAGCAAAACCAAACAGAAGTGAAAAGGTTATCCACCAAAGCTTTCTTTTGAGATATGCAGGGTGAGTCAAAAGTATCGACCTAGAAGAGTTTACAGCCACATGATTTGGTTTAGCCACCAAACAACCATCGGTCCTTGGTCATCACGGAGGTGACAGGTATTAAGATCCAAGGGCGCTCCCCTCCCTGTCCCCTTAAATCAATTTTCCACTTCCGGTTCTTGTAGGAATAGATTGAGAAGTTTCAGCACTTTTTGCAGATAAGATAGAGTAACAGCCAGTTTCGTGCACAAATAAAACCACACTACGTTTCGGGAGGACAACCTCCCGTCTTCAGGTAAAAATAAACACTTTAACAATTCATGGCAGTATCTGCCGAGTCACCAAGTCTATAAAAACAAACCATTCAGGCATGGTCAAGGCCTAAAACATTAAAATTAATATTAATAAAAATTAATAATTTTTAATATTTTTAATAATTTTAATGTTTTAGGCCTTGACCATGCCTGAATGGTTTATTTTTATAGACTTGGTGACTCGGCAGATACTGCCATGAATTTTTAAAGTGTTTAATTTTACCTGAAGACGGGAAGTTGGCCTCCCGAAACGTAGTGTGGTTTTATTTGTACGCGAAACTGGCTGTTACTCTATCTTAACTTGTAGGAATAGGGGATTGGTCCCAATTGAAAATATGTGCAGACAGTCTTGGTGAATGCAGAAACAGCATGTCAATCGGACCACAATAACATGAGCTACGACGAAAACACATTACTACAAATGTTGGCTTTACTGCATCAATTAATACGCTGAGCGGTTGTGTGAATCGGTTGCATGTAATTATTACAGTAAAGAATTGCAAGTGTCACAGAGTTCATGAGGGCTGCGGCTAGCACATGTTTGTGCAAGTGTTTGTAGCACAGGTAGCGTACTGGTGTTGGACCTTGAACCGCCAGTCAGGGTTCAAACAAATGTTTCAAGAAATGTGCTGTCTTGCCTTAGAAACATACTGTTGGCATCAACAACTGTTGAGTGGTGCATCCTTTCCTGGGAATCGGTGAAAAGGAAAGAAACGGGGTGATCACACCACGTACTGCAATGGATGCATTTCATGCGCAACCATAGGCAATGCAATAATGACGATTTATCGAAGGTGCTCAAAGTCAATCACGATATTTTGGTCGTAGGTCAGTTTATTAGCACTGCTTATTAGAGTTCGTCTGCGCACGAGAATTTCAGAAAATTGGGCAGGAGGAGGCGGCGGAGCGGCGAACAATGGCAAAATGTTACAATGCTGCAACATGTAACAATAGGGTAACAGTAGTCGAGGCGCACACGTTGAGTTAGCTAGCTCGTTGTGGAGAACCAAAATTAAATGTTCTTGATTTTTCCTTAAATCTTCAAGTTTTAAACCGTAGGGTGCGAACTCAAAATTGCGTGGCCGACATGACTGAGTGACTTATTTACTTTTTCAATGCGGGCTTCGGGAAGCCAGTTGAATTGTTTCCGCGATTGTTGCCACGATACTGAAACAATCCAGAATCAACTACTCATCGAGATGACGCATGCTAAATCCAGAAATACGCTAATGTGTTGCCATCAAATAATAATCATGGGACAAACCTTCGGCGGAACCTAAACATAAGTATCCATTTCATAATGTTCCGTTTTTTTTCGAAAACCAAAATCGGTGGACAGTGGACACATATAAAATGGAAGCAAAAAAAGCCAACAAATTAAATGAGCAAAAAACGGCTTCGCCCTTTAGGAAAAAAAACATTAGAGCTCGTATCCCCATACTCACAGCCCTGAAGGTACATGAATAAAAACGGATTAGATTTCACTCGAACACAACGAACTATAATTTGTACTCCAATTCGCAAAACGTAAACCCACAAACACACACAAAATGAACAGAAATTATAGTTCGTTGCGTTCGGGTGAACTCTAATCCGTTTTTATTCGTGTACCTTCAGGGCTGTGAGTATGGGGATACGAGCTCTAATGTTTTTTTTTTCTAAAAGGCGAAGCCGTTTTTTGCTCAGTTATTATGGAATAATTCACATGCTGTTTTCTGCATTCACCACGGTTTGACTGATCACATAGGATCACGGGTTGACTGATCAAGACCCTATTCCAAAAGGAACTGGAAGTGACAAATTTATTTACGAGGTGCAAGGCGGGGGAGTACCCTGTATGATCTCAAGCCTTAGTCCCGTAAGTATCCACAAAACGGACATCTTTTTTGTTCATTGATTCCCTGGAATGTTGGCACCACTTACTAGTTGAAATAAATAGACATAAATCGCTGGAAATAATATTAAGGAAAATTGAAAATATTTTTTATCATTTTATGGATTTTATGGATTTTATGGATCATTTTATGGTTAGAACTAGGGCGGTATCTGATCGCCTTCGAACCTCTAACTTTCGTTCTTGATTAATGAAAACATTCTTGGCAAATGCTTTCGCAGTTTTTGAAATATTTTTTCAATTTTCCTTAACTTACTAGTTGACGCAGACAGTATGTAAGTATGGCAGACAGCATATTTGTTAAAACGTTTGTTCGAACCTCGACATGTGTTTTAAGGTTGATCACCAATGTGTTACATGTGATACAGACACATGCACAAACATGTGTTAGCTGCATCTTTTATCAATTTCATTACCTTTGCTCTTCCGTATTGTGATTATTAAAAAAAAAAATCAATTCACATAATCGCTCGCTCAGGGTATTATTTCACAGTGAAGCCAACATTTGCACTAATGTGTTTTGGTCATAGCTCGTGTTATTGTGGATCGATTGACTTGCTGTTTTCGGCATTCACTATTATTTGACTGCCCGCACATATATTCAATTGGGACTAATGCCCACTTCCTAAAGGAACCGGAAGTGGAAAATATATGTACCGGGGCAGGGTGGGAGGCATCCCTGGATTATCTAAATACTTAGTCCCTTCCGTGGTGACCAACAATCGAAGGTTGTTTGGTGGCTAAACCGAATAATGCGGCCGCCAAATCCAATGGGTCAATACTAATGACTAACCCTGTATATAGTAGCCCAAGTATTTTATAGTGGTTGAACTTGTGCTCTAAGCGATGATGGTTCGAGATGGTTCTAACATTATGATTTGAAATTTATGGCTTGGTCCGGGGATTGGCAACTCCCATTTTCAAATGAAAAATGATCAAATTTCATGTTGGAAAAGGAAAAAAAAATTCTTCAATTTCACTATTGGTACGACAAGACTTGACTCAGTTGACACTACACAGGATCTCGGAATATGGTTCCAGTCTGATGTTAAATTTTCCACTCACTGCAACTTTATGACTATGAAAGCGAGCCGCCAATCGGCTGTAGTGAGTCATTGTTTATGTTCAGGAAACTTAATTACCTATTTGTGGGCATACAAGTTTTATGCACGCCCTATACTCGAATACGCGAGCCAGGTCTGGTCCCCGTACCTATTGGAGGACGTTGATCGAGGTGAATCAGTTCAGAGGCGGTTCACAAAGACATTGCAGGTCTGCGAAACTTAACAATACCATCAACGACCTAAATTCCTTAAACTTGGTTCTCTTAAGTTACGCAGATTAAAATCCGATCTAATCCTAACTTTCAAAATTTTCCATAATATATTACCATTTGATATCCCATTTTTTGAGGTTTGCACTACCAGGGGTCACACATTAAAATTAGCAATTCCAAAATTCAAGTTAAACAGCAGGAAGTATTTCTTCTGTATTAGGGTCATTCCAGCTTGGAATTCGCTAAGTGAGGAGGCGGTCTCAGTTCCTTCGGAGTACATTTTAATAAATTATTGGACAAACACTGTTTGAAGGCATTCCTTTTGCGGCCGGAATTTTGTACTAAAGGCATTAACTTATCTTTTAAAATAGGCATGCTCTCAGTGGTTAACTATATGGTCTTTTCTTTGCCCCTTTGTCGTTATTGGCAAATAAAGTGTATTATTATTATTATTATTATTATTATTATTATTATTATTATTATTATTATTATTATTAAATATTGCATCAGAAAGATATACAGAGGGAAAATGTTACTGGAAACTGGCTATAATGAAGCTATTTTTAACATTCTCAGTATATAAATATAACTATAGCTATAAAAATAAATACAAATAAGCTAATTTTCATAAAGCAGTACCTAGTATACCAAATACACCTGGATGTTTAAAATATGTAAACAGACGATCCACTGTTTCGGGTGCAGATTTAACGTTATGTTTCGTCATTATTGAAATTTCGCACTCTGTTAAAAGTTTCAGTTTTTTTACTACTCAATCACCATTTAAAACAAAAACGGTCCACGACCATCAAAGCGAAATGGTGATTGAATAGTAAAGTAACTTTTAACTGTTAATTCCAATAATGACCAACCATAACGTTAAATCTGCTCCAAAAACTATGGATCGTCTGTTTACGCATTTTAAACATCTAAGCATTTGGTATACTAGGTACTGCTTTGTGAAAAATCGGCTTATTTATGTAAACACCGGTTTAAGCACTATAGTATGCAATGTATAATAAAATAAAAGTCTGCCTAGTCCCGATTTGCAGTGACAGGTGTCAAAAACCCCATTTTAAAATAAATAAAAAATGTTATTTTTACATCATACTTCTCTGCGATCTCATCTAAGAATGCCAGGATTTAGCCAGACTATAGTTTCCTCTTAAGGGGCTCATTAGGTGATGTGGAGCGAGGTACAGTATTAATAACTGGGAATAAATAACCAGGTTGGTTGTATTGGTAATTTACTGTTTATTTTTCACAGGGCAGCATTTTGAAACAGTAGGGCTGAATTACCAGGGCTGAACTGAACCAACTTTTTCCTTTTCTAACTGATACCTATCGAGTACTGGTAGGCGGTGTAGCAATTCCCGTTTTTTTATTAGTTGGAATTATACAAGATTTGCTCTTAACTAGGCTTATTTAATACACAAAGAACAATTCTGTGTGCAAAATATTCAATTGTGGGGCTTCAGTCGAAGGCTTCCTTGGCTAAGTAGTTCTTGAATGTTTTTTTTTTTTAGGTTTGTTTTATAACCGTAAACTATACGCACTTTGGATTGGCAACACTAGAAACGTCTAATAAAAACTATTTAAATTATTTATTAAACGTCGAAATCGATCATTTTTTAGTAACGTTATTAAAAAAAAATACAGTCGTATTGTGTGCGCGGCGTATCTTGAGTCCTGCAAACATCTTATATGCGGCTACGTCCTCCTGGAGGGGGCGGCGTTAATCAACGGCCGCCATTGTTTTTTTTTAACCATCTTGGATATCAAAAAGGCACTCTGCTACCAAAAACGTACAATCGATTATCCGTGTTCGTTCTGCAGCAAACTCAAGATAGGCCGCGGACACTTTAGTAGCCTACACAAAAACAACATGTCTGGTTCCGAGCAGCGGCGCTTCATAAACCACTTCGTATTTTTTTATTCATTTTAAAACGAATGGCGTGTAAAAGAATAAATTGTAAATATTTGGAATTTTACGCCACGCACCTGAAATTATCATCCCTGTTGTTCCCCTGTAGTGTAGATCCAAAGAGGGGAAAAAACGCCGCTCTGCGTACGCTCTTTTCTGCACCGATATTATGTCGGGAAGGGAAAATGGCGAACGAAAGCAGTTATTGCTCCAGAAGCTGGGGGAATAATGCACCTCAGGGTGCTTTTTGCTTTTTTTTTTTACATCCGCCAGACTTGATTTAAAAGCGGATTATTAGATTATGTTGGCAATGGACGCAGCTGAGTTTCCTAACTCACTGAGATGGAAGCTTTACTTTAAACCTCGAGCAAGGTCGATAGTGTAACGACGTTGCTGGTTACACGCAGGTTAAGATGCATGTTTACGTTCACAAGCAATTCAATTGAACGTTCATTTAATATTAAAGGAGACGGGGACGTGAGCTTTTCGCTTTATGGTTATAAGTAGTCAAGCTTTGAAATTTTAATACGCGTCTGCAGCTTTCATAGAAACTGTCGCAGTTAAAGGGAAAATGACTGGAAATTCCTCTGATGGTATACCAGAGAGGATAATAACCCTAAAACATTAAGGAAATGAACTCTATGCCACTTCGTCAAATACCGCAAGGATAAATCTACACGAGTTAACATGAACTCGTCAGTTTTTAACTTATCTTATTATACAGTAAGAGAAGATAACATTTGATGGACAAATCGTAACGCGAACGTTTGAAAGGTTCGGTATTTTGTAAAAAGCCTGTAAGTTGGCTGATGGACTGTTCGTTTTTTAAACATACAGCGAAAACATCGTAAAGTTACGCCAGTGATATACTCCTATAGAGCAGTGACGTTTGCCGCCATATTGGCACCAGTATGGGTTTTGGAGGGCATAACTACAAGGTGCACTACATAAAAATGGGGGAAAAAACAACGGAAGAGCGGATTTCTTAGGCTTAAAATAACGTTGTTTTCTCCAACAACAAAAATCGCGCGTTTTAGGTCTTAGAAATCACTCTTCACAGCATCGGCTTCAGTATGACGCCCTTCTGTTTCTCTCTGCAGTGCCCCTTGCAGCTAACCCATTAAGGCTCCAGCATAGAGTTATATACAATAATACTACGTCGTGTCACTGCTCTATACATACACTGTAAAAATAGACGTTGTGATTCACAACGTCTATCACAACACCTATATATTTGTCTCCTTTTTTGCAATACGTTGTGGCCACAACGTGTTGTGCTTTACAACACCTTCAGTAGACGTTGTGTTTTACAGCACCTACAACGCACGCTTTTATTGTGTTATGCCGTAAGTCATCTATCTTTGTTTTGTTATTTTAAAAAGTCGGTGGGAAGGGCTAAAGCCGATTGGTCACTACATAAGCCCATGGGGAAAATGAGGATCATGGGTCAAGAAGCTGACTGTATTGTCCAAACACACCGAATAAACGGGAATTTCATACATAGAAATTCTTGTGAAACCACCACTTTCAGACGCAACCGTACACTTGTACGAGGTACCATGTACGAGGTATGCTTTTATCCACTTAGGTAGTACTGCGAATAAATTTGCCAAAATTAAAAGGCATCATTTCGATTACGTTTTTCATGTAAAAAAAATCGAAGGCTATATAACCAAACATGTTGTTGTAGCCACAGGGCATAATCCGAATTGGTAGATTGTGATTACACCACTTTTTCAGCAAATCGTATTGTCAAACTGTGGAATGACCTTCCTAACGTGTAGAGGTTAACTGTGGCTAGTACCAACATGTTTGAATTCATGAATCCGTGAATTGCGATCCGATCTTTTTCAAGCAGCTTCTGTTCAATAGTTTTACCATATTCTTTGGGACTATATATACATGAGTAGGTGAAAACGACATACGGACTGCCGTGGTGGGGAAGGGGGGTATGTAATGTGAACTGCCGGAAACTCACTAAGTGAAACCAGGAATGTCATAAAGGAAGGTCCGTACGGACCGACGAAGGAGTTTTTATGATAATACTACAGCATATTTCATCCCGCTTTCTGGAACGACTGTTCGTATTCCATTTTTAAGAAGAACCTACATTTAAACTAAACTGTATTGGGTTTAGCCTAATATCGGTCTCGAAGTTATCAAGGCAGACTGTGGTAGGAATTGCGGGTTTCACCTCTCGACTCTATATCATTTCTAGCAAGGGCTGGAAAACAACGTCACTCAACACAATGCTTTGGTAAAATAAGAATGAAGTGGTTTCGTGTCAATTGGCCTAGAGCCGGGAAACGAAAACCGCAGCTTTCTCTTCCTGAGGACATTGTGCAAACATTGGAATACAAAGCTAGTTACGGCGTGTACACTCCCACGTCCTACGGATTGAAGAATCGTGGCCAAATAATAATTATTTTTTTTATGAACTGCGTCCAACAACAATACAGTGAATGGGTGAGTGAACTACGGCCAAATGCCCAAGTATGAGTTTCACCAGGAGCTCATATGTTTGTATGCTTTGGTTAAACCTTTCTACCCCATTTCCTTATCTCAATGGTTGCCTTTTCTCTGGGAAGGCCTAACCTTGGTGGTAAGGCAGTCGTAGCCCTTTCATTTCTCCAATCTCCTTTCCTTTTACCTTAGCAGACTAAATTTATAATACATCGCTATTCTGAGTTGTTCCTTCCTTGACCGTGTCTTAAATCAGCTGGGTGCAAATAACCCATCTGGACCCTTCCCAGTCAAGTCGCGATAACTATAATGTTATATCATTATAGCGGCCAGTGGCGTAACCTACAGGTAGGCTAGGTAAGCATTGCTTACGGGCCTCTGCAAACTCGGGGGCCCGCCAGGCGTCGAAATATGGACATGGTCCCCATCATTGAGATTACTACATTGGGAAACGCATGCCGAAACTATCGCCTTAAGAGCCTCAAGTAGTGAACTAACTACGGTATGTAAGTTTTATTTTCAAAGGGCAAAATGTTATACGTATAGTTCAAGTTCCCATTTAACAAGGGTTATAATGTAACTTCTAAGCAAAGCTTATAATAATTCGACAGTTAAGTAGGCTAAAAAATACCAGACAGTCATGTTTTTTATACATTTTTTCAAACATTATTGTTTGTTTGCGTAATTTTTGGGGCTGAAAAGTTTTTAGTTGTTCTGGTAACGTAAACCAAACAATGTACAGTAAGTGTATCTCATTTGGACCAAGACAGTCAAAAAGGTCAAATATTTGGATTGGGGAGGAGGACAAGGGATAGGGGGGAGGGCCCAACCATAAATTTTGCTTATAGGCCCAGAGACACTTTGTTACGCCACTGATAGCGGCGTAATGTACAGGTAGAGTATGCATTGCCCAGGCCTCGTGGGGAATACCCTTTCGTCTGCAAACAACTGTTGTAAACATGCCGACTGCTGTGTGCGTCAGACTGCGCAAAGGTTCAAGTTGCATCTTTCCCCACTGGCTGAAATCGGGGTCTCATCATTATGATGCCTTGGTAATATCTCTAAATTAAAACTAATTAAAACTACCTTCGGCGTACAATAAGCAAACTTAGCACTGGAAGTAGTTTAATGATAAAAATATAGCCTATTAGTGCAGAAGTAAATACAATAAAACGCGAAGTTTCGGGGTTAAATGCGCTCCGTTATCAAGTGTGGATATCAGCTCAAAGGCTTTGTACACAAATAAAAGGAAAAATAAGAATCACGTTAATAGCAGACACTCCTAATAAAAAGTAAAAAAAAAAAAACAATTCTAAAAATCAAAACAAGAGCCTATACGCTGCTGGCCGAAGCAGCATATGAAGTAGGAAGCCAAACAAGATGACCTCTTCCGGAATTCACAGAGAAGAGGTTTTTCTTGTTAGGCTTCTTACTGCAGGTAAATGTGTTTCGGCCAGCAATGCATATAGGTACTTATTTTTAAAATTGTAGAAAAATGTTTACTTTTTAATAAGAGTATCTGCCATTTGTGGGAAGCTGACGCCCCACAATTGTGAGAAGGGTGGGGTGGCATTGAATTTCGTTGCGCATTAAGAGCTAACCTGTAGGTTGGTATAGTGGGTCATGCTGTTGCGTGTACAACGTATAATAGCCCAGAGTCATGTACACTTTGTTAACGAGCATGTTGAGGGGCACGTGTATTCCCAGTTGTAACTGGATGTGTTCTTTTTTTCCTTTTTTCCACTCCTCCGTCGATTGTCTCCTATGTGTAGAAAGACGTCGGGGATGAGCGTATTTTGGTACTGTAAGTAGAATCATGTGTAACTTTTCCTTGCCCCAGCTGGGCCAAATGTCCACTGGACGCATGTCACCCGTAATTTGTAGAGACAATCCCAAGAGGTGTGTTCGACAGTGCTGATCTGTTCACCATTGTAACCCCCCTGAAATATGACAAGCCCCATTGCCTGTAAAGACTTTCGCCTTACCAGAGTAGAAAAATAAGATCTCTCCCTGCCGTGTAAAGACATTTCGTTCTGCCCTGTTTTTTCCGCATGACCAGATCCGCGGATCCTCTGAAGGGCATATCGGGACGATACGCGTGTTCAGCGTACAGCAATTACCACTAGAAAATTCCATCGGTACTAGCTTTTGGTAATACGAGTGTAGGGACAGATCCGGCAGGACTTTTAGGTGATCGTCAGGGACACTGGACGTACTAATTATGGCAGTGAATGCTGCTGTAACTCCATGGACCTTGCCTGCTTGACCTCTCTCTACAGTTTGCCTTTCTCTCCAAGCAACTCACTGTTGTCCTGAATTTACTGTATTGTCTTGTAACAATCTTGGACAATAACAATGTAAAAGTAATGTAAATCAATTCATGAACATTGTAAGCTCGAAGGATGCCATGCCAACAATGTGACCAGGCTGTTTAAGGGCAACAATTGCCCAATACCACTCCTCCCTATTCTAATCCAACCAAGCCAAGAGTAAGTCCTAATTTCGATTGCCTAACTAGAAATTGTGCTCCCTATTTCTCCTTCCCTTTGCCCCAACTTAAGTCATCATGCCCCTAATATTCTCACTATAATTCACCCCATCACATCTGTAACTAAGCAGGGTTACGTTAAGGCAGGCGAGCTACGACATCAACTTATCCTGAACTAGTAAAACATCTTTGGCAAACTTCTGTTTAATTACCGTTTCATAGCTTCACTGTTCCACCATGCATTAACCAAACCAACTCATTCACATTTCCGCCCGAACGTAGTCCCGTATCCCTGCACGCGTTTGATCCTCGCCCGTGGTTCTTCCCAAGGCCCCAACATCGCCGAGGTCCCACACCATTAACATGTTTCTTGTTTGTGCATGTTTTGTTTTTGTGCAAAGTTTTGAGCTGATTTCCATATTTGATAATGGGGTGCATTTATCCCAGAAACGTCGTCTTCTATTGTATTTACTTGTGCACTAATAGGCTACGTTTTTATCTTTAAATTCAGCGCACTACATCGGCTGAACGACTATAAAAGGCATTAGTTTGATCAGCATCGAGTGTGTGAGATAAAAAAAATGAACACAGACAATGTTATCGAAATGTTTGCATCACGTAAAGCTTATCAAAAAACATTGGCTAAGGTGCAAATAACCTAATGCCAAGTGAGTTATAATAATTAAACGAAATTGGGCCCTTTTAGATGTAACCAAGACAAAGTGTCAATGGTTTGCTTAATTGGAAAAGCTCTAGGTGGGTTCAGGTTTGAAACGTGGATACTATTCGTACCTGGGTCCAGCCATATAGAAAAAAAAATTAGAACCTCAGAAACGTAGGCATCCATTACATGTTTTCTGAAAATTATTTTATTTGGGGAGGGGTAGGGAATGGAGCTCAACAAGAGGTTTTGCATAGCGACCCAACTTTTTTTGCACCATTGTATCAAGACACACGCTAGTGTGTCGCCCGCCAAGATAAAACGATAACATCCAGAAAATATGTATATATGAGCATGGCGACGACTAAACACGTTGTGTCTTTACAGCAAAGGTAACTTGGCTGTTTTCAGCCATCTCAGGATAAATAACGATGCGACAGTAAAGGCTGAAACTTGTTTAATCGGGAGACTTTGGTCGCCTGACAACATAAAAGTCACTATTAAGGACACAGCTTAACGTTTTTTTGTTGAAAAAACGACGTGAATAACGTTGATATTTGCCTAACCAAGACACACGCTAGTGTGTCGCCCGCCAAGATAAACGATAACATCCAGATAATATGTATAGTATATGAGCATGGCGACGACTAGACACGTTGTGTCTTTACAGCAAAGGTAAGTTTGGGTGTTTTCAGGCATCTGAGGATAAACAACGATGCAACGAAAAGGCTGAAACTTGTTTAATCGGGAGACTTCGGTCGCCTGACAACATAAAAATCACTATTAAGTATCCAGCTTACCGATTTCTTGTTGAAAAAACGACGTGAATAACGTTGATATTTGCCTAATCAAGACAGACGTTAGTGTGTCGCCCGCCAAGATAAAGCGATAATATCCAGATAATATGTATATATGAGCACGGCGACCACTAGACACGTTGTGTCTTTACAGCAAAGGTAGTTTGGCTGATTTCAGCCATTTGAGGATAAATAACGATGCGATATGAAACTTGTTTAATCGGGAGACTTTGGTCGCCTGACAACATAAAAATCACTATTAAGGATCCAGATTACCGATTTCTTGTTGAAAAAACGACGTGAATAATGTTGATATTTGCCTAATTATTTACTACGTACTACTAACGCCTGTTTTTGTATCACGAAAATAAATTCTTCCATGCGGTGAATAAAGCTGGTACTAGCTCATTTTACAGGTATTGCTCTGTCGATGTGCCCTTTTCATATGGACCTTTCTAATTGGTCAAGTGGTTCAGGGGTTAGGGAGCTGCAAACGATCAAATTGGTTGTCTTACATTGTTTTAAACATTGTTATTATGCAACAATGCCAAACAGAACATTAAATAAATCCGTGCATTTGTAAGGAGATATTGCAATACTAAGAAATACTAATCATATGAAAAAAGGTGATTGATGTGCTCAAAATGTAGCGGAAGCCAACAAAAAAAAAAAGGAAATGGACCGGAAAACTAGATTGGTGTTTCCACGTTATAATTACTAAGAAAAAAATTTGGATTTCATCAATTTGGACCAAAAAGTTCTGATATCTACCCCAAAACAAAGTAATTGAAAATCGCGCAGTAAGCAATTTTCATATACTTAATTTAACCTTCGAACTCTTAGTCGGTGGGATTAGCTCGGCGAAAGGGCTTGGCGTTTGATATCACGACTTCACACGGGCGAAAAGCTTGACGGGAATCCTTAACAAGTTTTGTTTTGGGGTTTTATGACTCTTACAAATAAATAGACATAAATCGCTGGAAATAATATTAAGGAAAATTGGAAATAAGCCAACAGCGAAAATCATACATTAGAAATAACGTAGTTCAGTAAGCCACCTTCATGGATTTACGTTTCGTCGGAGTGGCATGACCCGGATTCGAACCGGCTACCCAAGTGATCTGGGGACGAACTGGGTAGCCGGTTTGAATCCGGGTCATGCCATCCCGACGAAACGTAAGTGCATAAAGGTGGCTTACTGAACTACGTTATTTCTAGTGGATAATTTTCGCTGTTGGCTATTTCCAATTTTCCTTAATTTTCATTACTCTTACAAAGAATTAAACCTACACCCATACAATACTCTAAACCACTTGGTAAGTGGATTTGACCCCAAAGAATTTCTTTCAGATTCTACATTGGAATCGCGTTGGTTTTGAACCATCGCGTATAGTTTAAAGTACAGTTCTCCGAGCAATTATTATATACACCTTGCTGTACAGCCCACAAATTAGGCATTGTTCAATCATTTCTTGCTGTCCGATTCAGTGTTCAGTTGCCGTTCTGACTGTCTCTTTCTGATTTATCAAAATCAAGTTTCATCGCGTAATAATAAGGGTCGACCATTCATAACAATCAATTTCTTTCTTTTTTTTTTCTCTCTCCTTCCGTCGCAATGACGACAAGGGAAGTAGACAGGCAGGCGAGTGAGTCGATCCGTTGTGATTCAGAACCTACTGTCGTGACAAAGATGGAATCGGTGCTTTGGGACCAGACCCGTTACTTTTTCGCGTCCACACCAACCCCGACCCCAAAGTCCTCTCCGTCTCATGCCATGATTGATGACCTTGGACTAATATTCCAATTCAAATGACGGAGATTTTTGCTGCTTGCTTGCTCTCTTCCGCCTTACTACTTTCTTTCTTTCTTTTTTCCCCCATCCATCCCTCTCTCTCTATCTCTCTGAGCAGTTGCTTCAGTTTTTTGGATGAATGAACGAAGGAACTAAGAAATGACCAAGTCCATAGAGCGGAAGCAAACCAACAGTGGGTGGGCAATTGACGCGACTTGTTACTAGATAGCATTCCGTATACCTCCTCTTTAGTGCTACTGCTCTAGCTTCAAGTGTACTAGCGCTTCAGCAGAAAGGAAGAGCGGAATGCAAAATCACTTTACAGCCCTATAGTGTCCGCGGCCTATTTTCAGCTCTCCGCAGAACGAACACAGATAATCGATTGTACGTTTTCAGTAGCGGAGTGCCTTGTTGATATCCAAGATGGTGACAAACACAATGGCGGCCATCGAATAAAGCCACCCCATCCAGGAAGACGTAGCCGCTCACAAAATCATTGCAGGACTCAACATACACCGCGCAGACAATAATAAACCTTTACGAAACGTTAGGGACCGTTCATAATTTGTCTACCGGAATGGGCCGGCGAAAATGAGGGGGGTTTCATGAAAATGTTGATATAAATTCTAGGGTGTTTCACACTGGAACAGTTTGCCTCAAGACGTGGTGGCTTCACCTTCTGTGAATACCTTTAAAATTAATCTTGATAAAAATGTCACTGAAGACCTGAAGCTTGGATTGGCTGAATAGGATTTCTGGATTTTTTTTCCTGGACGTACTTGTACTGGTCATAGTTATTTTTTGATTACTTGTTGTTAACAGTTTGCGAGGTTTTTGGTTTTGTTGGGCGAAGGATTCGATCTTTTTTCATTTTTTTCTCCGCTTGCTGCTTTGTTTATAATATTTAAGCATGTTGCTTTGTCTATATTTTCCCTTTTTCTTGTTGTTGATAACCTTGTAAAAAGGAGAATATGTATCGTCACCATGTATATATATATATATATAATGACGACTAACGTTACTATTAAATTAAATTAAATTAAATTAAATTAAATTAAATTAAATTAAAGTGGGGGGCTAAAAATTTTTTAGGAAGGTGATCTCAGGAGGGGGTGGGGGTCAGGAAAAACTGCGACAGAGGAAGTGTACAGCAAGTTATAGAATGTTAATGTAACGAAATTATTTTGGTCAGCACATCCCACAACGTATTAAAGTAGGCCTAGTACCTTTCGTACACTCTTTTTATGAAAATGAAAATTTTAATGTAATTTTTTTTGGGTGGGAGAAAGTCAAAAAAATTCAATAACACCAAAGGGGGAAGTCATGAATTTTTTGAATATTGATGACAACAATTCGTCAGTCCACCTCTGTTGATAAATAATGAACTGTCCGTTAGGCAGCACCTCAAATAAACGCTTAGGAAATTTCAGTAAAGTAAATGTGTGGTCGAAGTTCAACAAAACTGGCAACTAAGCTTTACGCACTAAACGAAGCTAAAATCACGAGGCATTACGTTACGGGACAATATTGGCCAAATGATTAATTTTTTTTCAAATCCACAGTAAAAAGTAGAATTTTAAAACTTGCACTTCACGACACTGTAATAACCCCAGTCTACCTCTACACGGTAAAGAAATATTTTAAATAAACACATTTTACCAACATCTATTTTTTTTATAGAAAACGTTTACAGACCAGACGTTTGAACTGAAAAAAAACATACGAAAACGTTTTCCAAACATCATTGACTGCACCGTTTTAAAAATTATTAAACGTTTTTATGGTGTTGCATACAAAATCAAAGCCAGTAGGTACTACATACAAATACACTACAGTTCAAAGTACGACTTGTAGCTTTCCTATTTTGCAAACGTGGAAACCCATGATTGAAACCCATGATGGAAACCCATGATTTCTCACCAATAAATATGCTACATATGCTAAGGGCGCGTTTATGCAACGACTCGCTTTTGCATTCTCGCGGCTGATATTTAATCGCGACGGCAAAGGTGTCGTTGCCATGGTAACAACGCTTCCTGGATTAGCGAACTCCGACATCGTTTGAGCAAATGCTCGCAGTCTTATAATTCGTGGCAGTAAGATAAAGAATTCCTCCTGATGAAACAATTTTCCCAATCGCTTCTAAACCCAATTACTGTCTCGTTTCATTGCGAGCTGGCAGAGCTAAAACAGCCGCCATGTTGGAATTTCAGATAATTTCTAGCTTCTAGCTGCGAGAACGCAAAGGCGAGTCGTAGCATAAAAGCGCCCTTCCAGTTACAAGCGATAATCAAGTTCTTTCCCTCGGAATTCCAGGGACATGCAGGCACTCCGTAAAGCAACGCAGGTCTTGCAGTTTCTGGAGCGCTGCTGCCTACCCTTGAAATTCCGAGACCAGCGTTGCTTTACGGAGAGTGCCTGGCCGTCCCTGGAAATCCGAGGGAGGGAACTTGATTTTCGTTTGTAACTGTAGCTTATTTATTGGTGCGAAAGGATGCCTTCGTCAATCATAGGTTTCTAATTTGTAAAACAGGGAAGGTATAGGTATTAAAAAAATATCTGGTTGAAGTATCAAAACAGTTAGAGCCTCTCTCTAACATTGAAGTTTCTAGCTTCCTTATTTTACAAAATTGGAAATCTATTATTGACGAAGGTGTCCGTCCTCACCCAATAAAGTGTGCTGCATGTCGAGCAGTCCTTGTTTCGTTTATCCGCAGGTCTTTTCACTTCCACTCTCTCCAATCTGCTGCAAGTGGAAGTGTTTTCGGGTTGTTTGATAAATTTGCGGGGATCAGAATGTCATGATTCACATGTTCTTGACTTGTATTTAGTTAAATACATCAACACTAGGAAGGCTTCTGATCAGCCGAAAAGAACTCACAATACATAACATCAACAATGGATTTAATTTTCGATTACAAAATGGGACTTGTTCGTATAAAATCACAAAACAATAAAAATTTATAGAAAATTCACTTCCAAGGTGGCGTCTCTTGCCTGACAGGAGGTTGTTGTTTCTCTTGTACATTTTAATTGTTTTGTATTTTTATGTGAACATGGTCCTCATTTTGCACCGAAATTTAAATCCATTGTTGTGATCTCTTTTCGGCTGGTCAGAAACCTCCCCAGTGTTGATGCCATCATCTGATCGCAAATTCATTCTTGAAAAGATAAATACATCGCTAAAGTGTTTTTGGTTTTCTTTCAGTCTCGTTTTTTATGTAAACGGACAACGACTGCACGTAGTAAGGATGAATGAGACGAACTTGTAACCACCGTAATCTTATTATTAAATTTACAAATAAAAGCATTAGGCAGAACTGGGGCATCATCGGGCTCATTACACCATTTCGGAATATTTGAATACTATTATCGCTCTCTGGGAATCAAAGTATTTGAATCCGTGGCAGGACTTCCACCTTCCGTCTACCCCAGCTCTTTATTCTTGCCCATGTCCAAGACTTCGGTATGTTGTTCTCATTTCCTGTTTCCTGTCAATCTGGTTAAAGTTGCATGTTTACCGACGGAAAATCTGTATAATCTACTGTGGCGTCATATAGGTTTGTAATATAGTTAAAGCTAGTAGCAAGGAAAATGGTTTCTAAGAAACATTTTCAAAGAAACAAGCATGATTATCTGCCTACCTAAATTATTTTGTGAAAATATTTCTTGGTCACTTCAGTGTAAGCTGTAAAGGGTTAACGATGTAACACACAACAGTAGGGTGCCATACAGTCTTAAGATTTTCCATTGGTGAACGTCCATCTTCAATCTTGCAAAAAATGATTTTTTGTCTTAAGGGAAAATGAAAATTGTCGAATTAACGTCCTTTTCAACTGCTAATTTTCTTTTTACAAGTAAGTAAATTCTATAGGCGGTAATAACCTCCCTGTTCGTTTTCTCAAAGTCGAATGAGTACACCAATATCTGTGAACTATGTGTCAATAAGGAGAAATGAAACTTCAGTTCTACGATGAGTGTTTGTTTGTTTACATAAAGTGTCGTTCAAGCAAATTGTACATTTGCTTAAACTACACATTCAAATAAAAACAAATTTAAACTGAAACTGAAAAATTAAACTGTATGCTGTAAAGTAAAAAGTACAGAACTGGAATAGTCAGAATCAAGCTTTAAAAAAAAAAGAAACTCCCTGATCGGTCATGGAATTCAATCCGTCGTCCAATTGGTTTGTTGCCAACCACCCTTCCCATCCACCATGCTTAACTTCAGAAATTTTATAATGTGCCGTGGGAGTTAATATTTTTCCTACTTCTTGGTGGTGTGGTTCAGACATGGTCCGATAATGCGAAAGAAGTAAGGCCAGCTTATTACGGGGTGGTATTAATTCGTTTAAACGAGCAAGTCAGTTTATTGTGTTATTCGGCAGTAAAAACAGAATTTTAAATATTTACGGGGTTTCATGGGAAAACTAAAAACAAATTAAACGTAACGATACGGCTTCAGTTAGCAATCGCGTTGTGCCGGATGAAACGTATTCACCTGTTTCATATTTCAGGTATTGTTTTGACAGTACTCACTTTTACTGGAGAAGTTGTATGTAGGTGTTGCTAAATAGAACCACCGGCACCCTTTACTTGGCCTGAGGCTATAGCCGAATGACTGGCTGGCTAGCTGGTGCAAGGCGAAGTTGGGGAGGTGGAGGTCCTGGTTCAATCGATTGGCAAGGTCTTTTTCTTTAGAACCTTAGCTTCGAGCCACATGGGACCCGAACGCAGCTGTCAGGGCGATTACGGCCGCACGCGCGTCACTTCACCGTCAGGAGAACGAAGGCTCGGCGGCCATCGGAAGCAACAGATCCGACTAGAAGGATTGGCCCACCGATTCCACTCCCCGCCAAGCCACCACTAATGGTGCCCGCCATCGCTAGGCTTTTGCCCACCAACCGAAATCTATAGAATTTGGACTACTTTGACCCTAATTCGAAAAGTTTTCCTCCTTCCACTCCGTAGTAGCGGCGCGCTTTCGGTTGCTGCTGGCTGCGAAATTGGCGCTTCGAGATGAAAGTTCGAGAGTTTAACACGTAGTCCTGCGCCGAGTAATGAAAGAATAATAGTTTTATCGATGCGCGGCGTTATTATTGGTTCGTTATCGGCTGTGTCTAATAACTCTGTCGATAACGCGGACGCTGCTTCTTCTCTCTTTTCGGTTGAACGCGTTGAACTACTGGAACAAGGAAAGGACAGTCGGCGTAAAGTTGAGACCGTCGATGAGAAAGTTAACTAGATATAGCATCCTACTTCTTCCAGTATTTACGCGGAGCCCTAGCGGTAGTTGCAGCTACTAATACGTCTGCTAATGCTTTTGCTGTCGAAGGTGCCGGAAAGTTTCGATTAATCAATTAGAATTGGTTTATTGGATCAGGTCAACAGTACAAATGACGTATGTGCCCTCACCCCACAAGAGCTAATGCTGGCGTGTGGCGTGTTGGCTATCATAAAGCTAAATAACTAAAAAAAAAAAAAAAACACAAGAATTACAAGTATCACCTATATGGAACAAATACAAAGTTTGAGTGCAGCATAGAAAATTAATAATAATAGTAATAATAAAATTATTACCATCATTATCAGCAATTGCTAAGTTTCTATTTCATTAGCCAATTTTATCCCATTTTATTACTATTTTAAGTTACTATGTTTATTACTAAATAATATTTAATAGTGACTTCAAAGTTACTATTATTATCAAATGCAATTATTACCATTTTTAGACCAAATGCAAAGTTAAGGTCCATCGTCGAAAAAATACAATAACAACAGTAAAAATAAAATAACCATGCTACAAAGAAACAAAGAAAATCTAAATAGCAAAGTTGCGAAAGCATTTTTCAGCTTATAATTTTAAATAAATTTTCAAGGGCCACAGTACTGATATCGAGTAGCCATCGAAACAGGCATTTCTGTAAATGATGAATTAAATATAGCATTATCAAAGGTATTAGTAGCTGCAACTACCGCTTGGTCACCGCGCAGAACTGAAAGAAGTAAGATGCTATATCTGTTCTATTGAGTGCGCGGCGTATCTTGAGTCCTGCAGTATTTTTTGAGCGGCTACGTCTTCCTAGAGGAAGCAGCTTTATCCGACGGCCGCCACTGTTTTTGTAACCATCTTGGATATCAACAAGGCACTCTGCTACCAAAAACGTACAATCGATTATCTGTGTTCGTTCTGCGGAGAACTCAAGATGGGCCGCGGACACTTTAATCTATGGTTGAGACCGAGCTATCTGAAAGAGTTGTGGGTCACGAAGAATATTTATCGAGTGATTTCAATGACGCATAGTATTTACGAGTAATAATTAGACTACGAATATCAATACAGTGTTTGTTTGGCATGATACGTTTAGGATTACACGGTCAAGTCTCTCCATTGTTGTCCTTTACTACACAACCTTGGGATTTCTTTCTGAATTTTTCGAATCCTCAACACAACGGGTGAATGGACTTCTCTGCAGCTTTAATCAGAATAAACACGACCTGCACAATTCGCAGGGAAACTTGTATGCAGTTATTACGCAAACAAGATACAATATACATTTGTTAAACATTTTACATATTTCAGAATTATTGACAGTTTATTGGAAATCTTAAAATAATAAGTGAATCAAATTAATTTTCCGCGATATTTTTGAATTAGTTAACTCTCATTCTGTCTTTAAAGTGGCATGTTTTAATTTTTTGACATGCTTCGTTAGTTTATTCATTTGGAAGGTTGTTAAATTGAAATGGATCTTGGTATGACAAGCCACGTTTACAACAATAGTTTTTCAAACTCGGTTTTTTATCCGGTTGTTAATGTTCCTCGCTTTTATCAATGTTTTCAAAAATCATTCTTTATTTTGCATTAAAGTGTATCTCATAATTTGCTTAAAAGTCGTATGCCTACCTTCTGTTCTTTATTAGCACTGCCGGCAAATTAACTGAACAAAAAACGGCTTCGCCGTTTAGAAAAAAAAAACATTAGAGCGCGTATCCCCATACTCACAGCTCTGAAGATACACGAATAAAAACGGATTAGAGTTCAATCGAACCCAACGAACTGCAATTTGAACTCCAATTCGCAAAACGTAAACCCACAAACACACACAAAATAGACACCATAAACAGCAAAACGCTGCAAAATTGAAAGATAAAAATGCATACACAAAATGAACGCAAATTATAGTTCAAATTATAGTTCGTTGGGTTCGAGTGAACACTAATCCGTTTTTATTCGTGTACCTTCAGGGCTGTGAGTATGGGGATACGAGCTCTAATGTTTGTTTTTTCTAAACGGCAAAGCCGTTTTTTTGCTCAGTTAATACATTTCACTATTTTTTAAAATACAGTTATTTTCAAACAGCATTTAAATGGCTTTTACAATTTTTTGCAGACATTCAGTTACACTTTTTCTAGTAGTGCCAAAAATAGTAGGCGCATGTATAATAACTGGCTCGCTAGTGCTTCAAAGAATAGCCTACTTTATATGTTTGATCCAGATCTTTGCCATCAGGTAATTGGTGTTGTCCTTCGTGTTTCAGTAATCAGTATTTCTACTGTTACACTTAAATACTGTGCGAATTTACCACAGTCGTGCTTTTACAGTAACGCTAGCCGTATTGCTCGGTCCGCTTACTCCATTGGCGTCATCTCACTACGCTCGAGGAGACAACCTTACTCTCGGCACTCATATGCTAGCAGACACCTAATTCCCCCCCCCCCCGCTTACTAAACGCCCACACTGGTAATGTCACTCCTTCAGCGTCTATGGGAACTATTCCGGCACATTCAGGATATGCTTTGGGACCCTACGATGATCGGAGGTATTCCGGATCGAATCCCCTGGTTGGCACCACCCCTTACCATATATCTCTCCTTCTCGAAAAAAAAAGTCTGATAATGTTCAAAATTGAGCCGATTCAGCCACACAAGCATTAAATTGTTTCGGCTGACTTAAGGCTTAAAAGAATTAAATTTTAATTAAAAAAAATATTTCTGTCCCCTCCCTCCGAACCCGGCCACAAACAGGATCTTTGTCTCTTTCTTAGCCAGTTTCAATATATAGATGGGTTTCTTGTTTTGCCTACTTTTAGGTTACGACCTGTTGTGTACTTTTCAGTGTTTATGTGCATTCATTCAATTAAATCATATTCTTTCGTTGTCCGGTTCTGATCACTTCGCTCTCTAGTGGTGGGGATATCCAGTTGAGGTCTACACTAGCCTTAGACTTGCTTAACCCTGGATCTAACTAACCCTCGACCTGGAAGTTAGTGGACTGGAGAAAGAAGTTGGTGATATCCATGTAGGACTAAGTTGGGGTTTTGTTAGCTCTTTACTCCTTAGACCTCGACCTTCAGGCTAAATTAGCCCTGTTAATGTGTTGTTAAAACTCGGGAATAGCGCTAATACTAGATGGATATCACCGCTTTTTACAGCTCGGGGCTAACTGCTCAGTGCTAAGTTAGTCCTCGACCTTCAGGTTAAATTTTGCCTAACCCTCAACTTATTTCGTGATGGATATCACCATTTTACCTTATTACCAAGTTTAGCCAAAAAGTTAACGTTAACCCTCAACTGGATATCTCCACCGTAGATCTCCCCAATCCTCCCCCCCCCCCCACACACCTTGCATGTGTTTTCTTGTTTCGCTTCACTCGAGGAGGTATTTTTCGTCCCCGGATGCGAAAAATTGCGTGTGTTTACTGGTTATTATTGAAATTAACAGGTTGTTGACTTGCTCCTTGTTTTGTTGTTGAGCACTCCCTGAGATTTCCGGTGCCTCCAGACCATTGTTGATGTGGGCATCGTGTCGCTTGTCTCTAGGAGGTATCTTCTTGGCATTCGTATTATGATCTGGCACATCCCCAAAGAAATGGATAAATAAAAACGTTAGTCTTGCATGCAATTCAGTTATTTAAAGCTTATAAAACACTGACATGATCCCTGATCTTCTGCCTCCCCTCCCCTCCTGCCTTCTAAACTCCAACACTGATAGGTAACTTTATCATTCCTCTCCCACTCAACCGGCTCTTTCTTAACCTGTTTCAGAATTAGATGGATTTTCCAGTTTCTTCTATTTTTACTTTACGTCCTGTTCTTTCCCTTTTCTTGAGTTTTTGTGGATTCATTCAATGAGGTAACAATAACATGCGTTCACTGTCCCGTTCTCCTCACTTCATTCCCTGAATTTCCCCACACTTTACATGGGTTTTCTTGTTTCACTTACTTTAAGAATTTTTGCTTGACGTCCTTCTTTCTCTGTTAGCGTTTTTGTGCTTTCATTCGGTTAGGTCCCGTGCTTCCATTGGACCCGTTGCTGGATGCTCTAACGCGGTGAGTATACTGATTTGTCTTCTTATCTGCTGCTTCGGTTTAATTCCGTTTGTAGTATTATGGCTTCTTTAATATTTCCTTCGACTCCAATGGTCAGACTAGGAGTCAAATTAAAAAAGTTTGAGTAACATTGAAAAATGACAAATTTTATTATTTTCTGAAGTTTTAGTAAAATTGCAAAATTAAAAACTAACTTTTCGCTTTATTGAATACTTTTAATAAGTTAATCATTCTGTCCGCAAGGATTCACAATGTACATACCTGTCACCATTTTTGCGGGCTAGGACGGGATTCGAACTGAAGAGGTGTTGATTTGTAGACTTACACTACACCATTGAGCCACCGACTCAATTGCTGATCGTTCATTTATATTTTTTTTTTTTTACTTTAATAATAATAATAATTTTTTATTGCTCACTTGACTCGAAGTTGTTGTCAACTTGTATGAGTCAGCAATACAAAATAGAAAATAGAAAATACAAAATACAAAATAAATATAAAATACACTTATTTACAACAATATACACAGAAGGAAAAAGAAAAAAAAAATATTTGCCAACTAATTACAAACATGTATCATTACACAAAGTTACAAGTTTCGCTACATGATCATAATAATAATAATAATAATAATTTATTACAGATGTACCCCGAAGCTTTTAGTAAGCTTGTATGGGTTACATTGGACAATACAACAAAAACTTACAAAAATACACTGTACAAATATTTACAATTTCCAAACAAAAATACAGAATTATTTATCATAAATTATACAATTTTAGAAAAAGATGAGTATATAAAGCATAGTATTAAGTAAATAACGACATATCAACAACAATGGCCAGGTAACATTTTTAGTAAACGGTTGTTTATCATTAATATATTAATATTGATTTTACTCAAAGATTTCAACAATTTTTATTTTTTTTTTATTTTTTATTTTTAGTTGTTAATTAACCACTCCTTAACTTTCTTTTTTATTTGACCATATCCGGTTAGCTCAGTTAACTCAACTGGTAATTGATTAAAAATCATTGGGATATAATAATTTTTTGATTTCATCCCTTAGTTATTTTTAACTAATGGGATTTCGTATCTTATAGTTTTTTTCTCTTAAATAGGACCTTTTTGCAGCATCCTGTACCTTACAATTATTCTTGTAGTAGTTATTTACAATAATTACAAAATTTCTCAATTTTGATACAGTTAGTATGTTGTATTTAGTAAATAACGTTTTAGTCGATTTATATGTATCTTCTTTTTTAAATAATAACTTCACTAATTTATTTTGTGTTTTTTGCAGACGATCCAATAAATAAGTTGGAGCAAATCCATAAACCTCTATTCCATACCTAATGTTACTAGTAACTAATGCATCAAATATCATCTGTTTATGTTTATTGTTCAAAATATACTTTATCTTGTAAAATACAGGTAATAGTTGCCTGAGTTTCTTTATCAATGCATTTATATGACTTTTAAATTTCCAAAATTGATCAATCTCCAATCCTAAGTATTTAGCTTCTGTTGCCTCTTTCACCAGAACACAGGTATTATTACAGTTACTTAAGTATTGGCATTGTTCAGTAGGAATGTAAAGATCTCGAGATTCGTATTTTCTGTGTGGTGAACTTAGCTTAATGGAAGTTGTCTTTGCATCATTTATGAACACGTCATTATGAAGGAACCAAATATTGAAATTGTTAATTCTGATTGTAAATTTTCCTCCATAATACTTTTATTTTGGTGAATCGACATCAACATAATATCATCTGCAAATAACGTAATCTCACAATTTGTAACACAATTTACCACATCATTTATATAAATATTAAATAAAAGAGGCCCTAGCACAGAACCCTGTGGTATACCGTACAGTACTGTTTCAGTCTCACTTTGATGACCCCCTATATTAGTACATGCTTTACGATCTGTGAGGTAGCTTGTTAATATGCTGCTACATTTCCCTCTCAAACTATACGCCTCGCACTTTTTAATTAATTTTGTATGGTCAATGGTATCAAATGCTTTGTGTAAGTCAATTAATACAATCTTAGTGTAGTTACCATTGTTTAGTGATTTAGTTATAACATCGTTCACACTACTTAAAGCATCCACTGCACCTTTGTTCCGTCTGAAACCAAACTGTTGTTTAATAATTATATTATGTTTATTTAAAAATCCTAATATTTGCTTATGAAAATATTTTTCAATTATTTTGTCTATGTTAGATAGTAATGAGATTGGTCTATAATTATCGAAATTTTTTTTACTTCCTTTTTTTGTGGACAGGCCGGATTACTTGCACTTTTAATTCCTCAGGCCAAATCTCGCTACAAATGATAGCATTGATTAATTTTGATAAAAAAATTGACGAATTTTCAATGGAAGCAATTTGTTTCAAGTAAACTCTCTTATGACCACTATCCAAATGCCTCACATGAAAATTAAACAAGCTAAGTTCAGCGAAGAAAATCGATCTTTGTGAAAGTTCCAGGGACTCAAGCACAGTCTATTACAGTGCACACTGGTCATCAAACCAAAAGATCATGCGATTCAACCGCATCTCCGACTTATGTACATTAAAAAAAACATCAAGTGTTCCTGCTGGTACCCAATATGTTGCTGACATTTACATAATATTACATGCGCACGTATTTTCGAAAGGTTGCTAAAATACACAAATGTTCCTAGGAAATGATGGGCAGAATGTTGAGTTCGTGACTAAAGGACGGTACATGCTTAGGGTATGGAGTTTCAGTCACTGTTTCATAGGCATGGTGGGCCTTTGGGTTATCCATTCCATACCATCTGGTAACGCATTTAATATGATTTTTTTTCGCTGGCTCGGATTATGAAGACAAACGTTCGTTAAGAAAGCAGACAGCCCAGCATTAAAGTCTGTTTTTAATGTCACAAATGTGACAAATGTTGACTGTCTGCTTCGCTGACCCTTTATCTTGTGATGCATTCTATTGCGATATAATTGGAAGTATTCCTCATTCTTGAAGTCGTCAACCTCTTGCGTAGCCGAATCATATTTTAATCTAACTTTTCGCTTTTATGTTGAAGGAATGTTTCAGGATAAGGGTTAAAACCAAAGCAGACAGAGTAATATATCCTTTAGCTATTGCCGTTGGACTTTTTAATAATTTCACGACATCAATATTCAGCCAATGTATGGCTTTCTGCGTTAGGACAAATATTCTGGTTAGATGCAATAATGTCTTCCAATTCTGCACATATCTTGTCTTGAACCTTTCAAAAAAAAAAAGCCGATAGTGGACTCGAAGGATCAATACCGCGAAAAGCCTCTGTGCGTATGTAGTCATCTTGAATGGATTTCAACCTAAGTCCCTGAGATACAGAAAAACTTTATTAATCAACGTATAAAAACCCCCGCGGAAAATTTTTGAGAATTTAAAAAGGGCCTCCGATTTTAATATAAATATTTTTTTTCCACATCGAAAAACCCGGACATCAGCGGAAATGACTTTTGGACCGCATTGCACTTGTTGGTTTT
Organism: Lithobius niger; assembly: GCA_023313725.1. Classification (NCBI taxonomy): domain Eukaryota; kingdom Metazoa; phylum Arthropoda; class Chilopoda; order Lithobiomorpha; family Lithobiidae; genus Lithobius; species Lithobius niger. The sequence goes on along the minus strand of JAHWFP010134154.1, from coordinate 2,146 downwards.
CTGTTTATGCTTGGTCTTCTGTTTCGCTTCTTTAGAAAGTAGTCATAGCGCTATTGGATTTCATTTTAATGTCAGTACTTTTCGTTTTCTCATTTCATTTGGTGATGACGTAACTTCGTGCAACGAGCAACGAATTTATATGCCGATTGACGTCATAGAGTTACACTGTCTAGGACAAGTTTGCTTCGTTATTTGCTTTAGTTGCGTAGGTGGTGGAGAAAAGTTTTAGTCGCGTTGCTGTTGAAGGAAACCTTCTGTGCAGTTTCACTGCAAAACGAGTTATTGTTCATCGTGGTGGCCTGCAGTGTTTTCGTGCAACTAAATTTAGAGTCACAGTACTTTAATTTTGCAGATCGTGCTACACTAGCGCACCTTTTCTCATGTTTGCTGGGTTACTATACATGGCTGCTTATTTTAAGTGATCCAGCCCAACCCGCAGTAGTGGCGCCAAGCAATACCCGACAAGGGTACAACAATTCCCCGTTGCCAGACTGGGAGAGGATGGGGCAAAGTATGTTTTATTTAATCATTTTTAGGCCAGTAACGTATGCCATCAGAAAAACCCTTCCTTGTACAATACTGTTATGCCATAAATTGTTTATTCCACATCCTTTATAGTTAGTAAAAGCCACGTGGAATAATTCTTTACAGTTAGTAAAGGAGGATTATGACTGTTCTGGGTAGGTGGCTGTAGCTGGATGCATTTATGAAGAGGCATTGTGACGGTGTAAACGCTGGAGCAAGGGCGTGCAGTCCCTTACACTGCCCTTTATACTACATAGCAGCTGGTCTAGAAGCAGTCAGTCCATTCAGACACTTCTGGCTCTTTCAATCTGAAGCTATAGACCCTTCATGCAGCCAGATCCTGAACCGTTACAACATTATACACTTAACTGTTACAGCTGTACAAATGGTTTAAAGCACATTATTATGAAACACAGAAAGTTTAATCCTACCATACCTATAGCAAAAAAGAGAATTCCAGCATAAGGCTATCGTCCCCAGGCAAGTCAATCTAAGACTTCCTTACCTAGTGAACTAAAGAAAGAACTAATGTGCAAGGCGCGAAGAACGAGGGTTCCATGATACCCCCTCAAAAAAGAATCGATCAGATTTCGTTTTAATAAAAATACCGACATCGAGACAGGATGTTTTCAGATCTCTACATAATAACGTTGGTTGCTGTACGGACATCATCACTTTTTACGGGATGCTTGAACTTGTTTTTCTGCATGTTGTTGTGAGCTTTAACGTATTTGTAAAAAATATGTCATTTTTTTTAAAGATGGTGTATTAGCGTTATAGGGACTACAATACTATAGTGTCTGCGGCCTATCTTGAGTTCTCCACAGAACGAACACAGATAATCGATTGTTGTTTTCAGTAGCAGAGTGCCTTGTTGATATCCAAGATGGTTACAAAAACAATGGCGGCCGTCGATTAAAGCCACCCCCTCCAGGAAGACGTAGCCGCTCACAAAATACTTGCAGGACTCAAGATACGCCACGCACACAATACGTGATATAGGGACTGCCCAGTGTCATGTCCTCTTGGAAGGGAGCGCATCAATCGTTAAGAAAAGGGACTGTAATATTTGGTCACATGTGACGAATTTATTAACAATAATAAAATTAGAAATTTCCAGTTTTCGTTTTATATTATTTACAGCGATTTACATCTGTTTATTTTATTAACAATAGCGTATTAAAATTGCTACTGTTTTAAAAAGAAAAAAACCTGGCTAAACTCTTTTGACAATAATTACAAATAGCATGCAGATTGGATTTGCGTTTCTTATATCCATTTATCAAATCACTTTTACCAGTTATAGGGCAGTTATTTTTTTATCATCTTATAGTTAATTGAAATTTCTTCCTGACACAAATTTGAACCATTATGTCCTAAGCACTTGACCACTGTCGACTATACAAGGCTAAGCATGACCTATCCCAAATTTCTATACTACTTCAAATGACCTTGATCCTGAACGGAAAAAAAAGCGATGTTGCTTTTTTTTTTTTGCGTAATGTAGTTACTGACATAAAACTCCTTTTTTTTTTGCGTGTTTCGTGAAATTGTTGCGAGTCAATTGCCCTTACGTGTTTACCACCAACTTAATACATCCTCACTTAGCTCATTTTCCATT
>JAHWFP010134153.1:0-16000 GCA_023313725.1 Lithobius niger | reverse complement strand
TGATGGTGCACGTTACGGGGAGCCCGAGTCAGTGGGAGTGGATAACTTGGTTTCGTCAGTTCTCATCGCCGTACATTATCGGCAGCGACTTTAACGTGCACCATCATACCTGGGGTTCTGTGAGAATTGACATACCCGCTGACCGGAAATTAGAAGGGGCGATTAACGCCGTTTATTTGGCAGTGGTGCACGACAGTACACTGACATTCACGAGGTGGTATGGTGGTACGGTCCAGGAGTCGGTCCTGGACCTGTTCTTGTGTACGTCTGAATTGGTTGGTTATTTTGCTTTTCAGGTGTCTGACGACCTGCGAGGTAGCGACCACTTTCCAGTGGTTCTCTCCCCGGTTGGTCGCCTCCTACCTCCACGTGAGTGTGTACGACAGAGGCCGCATGTGAGTGACGGCATGTTTACTGAGTGGATCACTGCTCATGTTAGCAAGCAGCGTAATGTTAGGCATTCCACCTCTATGAAGGTGCTCCCAGCATGGTGGACTTCAGTTTGTACTGTTCCTGTCTGTGATAGGCGTCGTGCCTATCAACAGTGGAGGTGGTATCCGAGCGAGGAAAGGTGGCTGACTTACCGTGCCATTACTCAGGAGTCGGCGTTCTTGATCAGGGCAGAGCGGAAGTCGTACCATGATCGCCTGTGCGATCAGGTGTCTTCTGTGTCTTCTGTTGTAAGACAGGCCTGGCGCATTCTGAATAACCAGTTCGATAAAGTTGCTCTGTCCTGGGTGTATGACCCTGGCAGCCAGAGTCGGGCTGTTCTTCGCGGAGGCGACATGGCGAATGCCTTCAACGAGCGCATTGGTTACAGCGGGAGGTCCAGGGTTTGAGTTAGATTAAGGGCAGTTGTCTTTTCTTTCTTTCTCAGATTAATGTGTCTTGTATTCTCACGAAGGCAAGTCTTTAATGCGGACTGTTTCCTTCGTTTACCCTACATGATGATTTATTCTTTATTTCCAACATATTTACTATTTATTTTTGTCTTTCAAATTTCTTCGTTCCTTATGTTAGCTGAAACAAACTGTTTGTAAAGAAGAAACGGCTTAATTCTAAACCTTGAAAGAGGAAGAAAGTATAGTGGAGTGGCAACCCCTATGATTCCACCCGGGAAACCTTCGAACATAGCAGGTGTCAGAGTTGATGTCCGGAATAGATCCCATAGCTTCGTCTAGCTTATTAATATTTTGAAGCATTAATTATATTTTAATTATCGACATGATACAATATTTTGTTATACAAGGGCAATATTAAGAAATATTAATAATAGCCTTAATTCGAAACGGTTTGTAATTGCTATTGCATTCACTCAATTTTGTTTTGTAAGTAATGTTGCTATCATTTTCTGCGAATTTCATACTATAACCTCTGTAATAGGAACAACAATGGCTTGCCCCACTTATTGTTTAGTCAATATCTCATCGTTCATTGTTGCCATCCTACCGACCACCACGACATTTTAACAATCATTGTTGAAGCCCTCCGTATAACGAATACGGTGGTTTTTTTTTTTTTTGCACAGTATTGTACGTGTGTGTTGTACTGTATGATACGTTACGGCGTTTTCAATTCTCATTAAAAATGTGTTAAACGATCCTTTGACGTAGCAGTAAATCGTCCGAAGTCTTCAAGAATAGTCACCATTACCGTAAAATAATGTTCGTTTAGCGCTGCAACACCGGTAAATCTACTAATGAGAAGATATCACATTTTTGTGCATCTCGCATACACTAATCAATGCTACGATTGGGGTTTTTCGTTCTTCGTGCTTTCAGTTCAGCGCAACGCTTAAGCCCAAATTCCACTTACGCGAGACCAGCCAGCTAGCGAGTATCGCGAGGCCAAAGCTGCAAAGCGTGGCCTAGCGTAGCAAACTCCATATACGCGATACGAGAGCTACAACGTCTCGCCAAGGAAAGAGAGGCCGTCTCGCGCGCTTCTACTCGGCCCAGAATCTTTCGGCTAGCGAGGCCAGTTCGCTCGGCTCGCTCTGCTGGCAGCCAATCAGGAAGAGGGAGTTGATGACGTTTTAGGCAAGATGGCGCCATAAACAAGCCGTTGCGTATCCCTGTACTCGATCGGTTCGTCACTCAGTTTAGCTAAATACTTTAATTGTTAGACAAACAAAATGAATCGGCACTTAGATAAGAATGCATTTAATAATCGGGGCCATGAAATGGCAGCCAGACTAGGTTCAAATCGCGCTATTGTTCGTCTCCGATCAAAACAGGCCTTAGGGCTTCGGGCAGATGACCAGGAGTGGTTAACGCTCGTTAAACCCTTTTTTAAAACAGGCCGCAGGCCGCAGGCCGCAGAGCTAAATCACCGCTAGAAACGATCATTCATTTCTCACAAAAGTTGGGAAACTTGCGTTCGTTATAAAAACTAGAGAATAATCCACTGATTCTGAAAATGCTATTGTATGAATCTGAAAGTCTTGCAGTAATTAGCTATGAGCAAAAATATGCATTTATTTTAGAGCCACTCGGAGCCAATCAGAGTCACGCTAGTGTACCGCAGTGTAACCAAGTGGCTTGAATGCTCGCTTGAATGGAATTTGAGGAGCGAGAAGCGAGAGCTCGCCTGGAGGGTCGGCGAGGAAAACGGCACGCTAGTCCATGTAGCGTGGCTAGCTTGCTTGCTGGTCTCGCGTAAATGGAGTTGGGGCTTTAGACGATGCGTCTAGCATGCTACATGAAACCGAGCGTTAAAGCAACATACTGCCTGCCTTATAACCTTCCGCCTGCCTCACAACACCCACGCGACGATCACATCCGCGTATTTACCACTGCTAAGGTCAATTGAGACGGTAGCTTCGTTCCTCGCAGTGAAAAACATAGCTACTGTCTCAATTGGCATTGCGCCTGATAGTCTAGAAACCGTGACCCCATTGATCGTGTCGTCAAAAACCGGAATGATTCTTGTATTTTAAAATCACAATTTATAATTTTCTAGACTAGTGTCTTATAATTTTGCTTCGGCGATATATTGAAATAATTAATTTTAATTTTTACTGCATTAGTCTATTAGATTGTATATCTCATGGTAATTATTAGAAAATTGGTAGATGTAAACACAGAGATGAAACGTCATGATTATTGTACGCGGGCATTGCATCATTTAGTGACGGGTCGTTCTTAAATATAGTTAACAATATTCAATACAAAATCTCCTAGACGCTACATTTTAAAACGGTTTTTTAGCAAGGGACAGACTAACGGTAAGTAAGTAGACCTTTATGGCCATCCTTGATATGGGGGATCGAGAAAAATGGCTCTGGGAGGTATATCCCTTTAAGTCTTTTAAATATAGGTAGTCTTGCGTCTTGCCATCTCAGGGAGGTGATTTTCTGGGGTGGAGGTTTGAGCATGCGCGAACTAACAGTTTTGACGAAACAGATTCGTCTCTGATGATGTTGACGTCAATCAAGCCGCATCAACACAGATATTAGCAGGGAATGTGACAAACTGTCACAAACAGTGGTATGTTTGGTTCGCTCTGTTTGGTCGTTTAGGAAGGTACCGCAAGTTCACCTCTTTTTCACAAGGTTGTCTGGGACAGAAGCTGCGGCTTCGTTCCCGGAAGTCAGCCAACATTCAACATATTTTGTTTTTGCCCCCTTGTACAGTGGCTCTATTACTAATTTCTTTCGTTACTTTACACACACAACTGTGAACTTCACACATTCATCTATGAACTTCATAGTTATATCTACGAACTTCATAATTCACACCAGGAGCTAATGATGTAACGATGCAGTGACTAGATCAAAACTGGATTATGGTTGTGCAGTTTGGACCCACATACGAAAAACCTTACGGATTGTTTAGAGAGGGTAATGCGCAGGGCTGTTCGGATGGTGAGCGGAACATTCAGTAAGGATAGTTGTGTCACTAGTACAATACAATACAATACAAAAGACAAAACCTGGCTTGCGCATGCTCATGCGCCCACCCCCACGACAGCTTCGATGTTAGCTGTCCCCCAGTCGTTACATGCTGTCAAAGCGAGCCTTGAAGCTTGAAAGGGAAGGTGCAGTTACCACTCGAAGTGGCAGCGTGTTCCAAGGCACTACAATTCTCTCAGTAAAGAAGAAGTGTCTAGTGTTGTTGTGTGAGGTTTCACCTTGCAGTTTGTAACAGTGGCCTCGTGTGTGCCTAACCTGAGAAAGATCAAGAAAGCTTCCATAGTCGATGTCCAGTAGTTGATTGAGTAGTTGGTACACAAGGATCATGTCACCTCTGTTGTAGCGATCTTCGAGACTGGTGAGGTTTAAGGCTTTGAGTCGCTCTTGGTATGGCAAGTGCTTAATTTCAGGGCACTTTTTGGTGAACCATCGTTGAACACGTTCGAGGCGGCTGAGGTGGATATGGTAGTGGGGCCTCCAAACTTGGACACAGTAATCCAGGAGTGGGCGCACGAAAGTAGTGTACAGGATTTTAGTAGTAGCAGGAGTCAGGTATGTAAATCCGGAGAGTACAAAGCCTCCCATCCTACGTGATCTGTTTATGACAGCGTCAACTTGCTGCTTGAAGGTGAGCCTGTCATCAATGATTATACCCAAGTCACGCTTTTGTGTGATGGATTCCATTGAAGAGTTATCAAAAATGTAATTGGCACGTACATTGTTGTGACCGAGATGCATAGTGACACACTTCTGGGAGCCAAACTGCAGGCCATGAGCAGTGGCCCAGTCATGAATTTTACAGAGGTCTTCTTGGAAAACTTTGGTGTCCTCTTCGCTGATGACTGGTCGGTATAACTTCAGGTCATCAGCAAAGAGGAGGCATATGGAATCCACAACTGTTGGTAAATCATTAATAAAAAGGAGAAAAAGGATTGGCCCCAGAACCGAACCTTGTGGTACACCAGAAGTCACGGGAAGCCAGGTGGAATAAGTGCCTCTCACTACCACTCTTTGTCTTCAAGTAGCTACCAATCCAGCCAATTAGTCCATGTGGCAAACCCACCTTTTCTAAGACACTAAGCAGGATGGCATGGTCAACAACGTCAAAAGCTTTTCTTAGGTCCAAGAAGGCAACATCGACAGGAATGCCGTCGTTAAGAAGGTTGGTCCAGTCATTGACAGCAGTCAGCAAGTTAGTTAGGCAAGATTTGCCAGTAAGGAAACCATGCTGCTCCTTACACCAAACGTTTTGTCTTCTGCAAAAGTCAACAATGTAGTCTACGACAATTCTCTCAAGAAGCTTAGAAATAATAGACAAAAGTGAGATTGGGCGATAATTTGTCACTAAGTTAGTGGGCCCACTCTTTAGAATAGGAACAATGTGGGCATCTTTCCAAGCTTTGGGAAAGTTACCAGATGCCAGAGAGGTGCGAAAGATAATCGAGACAGGAACAGCCAGCCCACTACAGCAGTTTTTCAGAATTAAGGGGTGGATGCCATCTGGACCAGCGCTTTTATCAATGTCAGTCTCAGACAATAGTTTGAGGACAATGTCAGTTGTAATGAATTCTTCCATTTCGGCCATCCCACCAGTGAAATTGGAGTTTCCTGATGGAGTAGTGAAAACGGAATTAAAGTACTTGTTGAATTCACTTGCAATGGTAGCATAATCGCTATGGGTGACACCATCAACAGTAATTGATGAGGCTGCCTGTGACCTGCTGGACTGTGATTTCACATACTTAAAGATGTTGTTAGGGTTTTTCTTGGCGTTTTTTGTAAGATTGGCTTCATAGTTTCTCCTTGCCTCTCTTGTAAGGGTATTAACTTCGTTTCTGCGGTAAGTGTATTCAGCAAAATTGCTAGGAGTCGGCCTTCTCCTAACCCTTGTCCACGCCCGTCGCTTCTTTTTCACAGCAGTGGAAACAGCTGGTGAAAAAATCCAGGATGGAAATTGTTTTCTTCTTGGCTTCATAACTGGTACAAGAGTGTTACAAACACTGTCTAGAAAGTAGTGTAATATTTCCCACTGCTCGTCACTATTAAGCCCTTCAAATTCGGAAACCCAGTCAATGCTGCTAATCATACTGTTTATGAGTTCATAATCAGCCAGTTTGTAGGCAAGCTTTTTTGTGACGCTTTCTTTGATAGCAATAGGAGTTTCTAGGGTGAAAACCATAGAAATGTGATCACTTAGGCCGAGCGGAGGAAGTTGCGTGATTTTACCGACAGGATGGTCAGACTTGGTGATGATCAGATCCAGGAGAGACGGCTCCTGACCAACTCTGTACCTGGTGAAAAAGTTGACATGCTGTTGAAGTGTGTGTTCTTGGAGTAAAGTGATAAAACTCTCTGCGGCAAAATCAGACGGAAGGGTGCTTTCATTAGGCCAATCAATGTCCGGAAAGTTAAAGTCACCAAGTAAAATAACAGGATTGTGCTTATGGTTAGCCAGTAGTCTGCCTAAGAAGTCTTGAAACTCCAAGTACGAGTTGTCACTCACAGGGTTGGGGCTTCTATAGCTGCAAACTATCAGGAGCTCCACAGAATTTGAGAGTTTAAGAATGCAAATAGCAGCCTCCCAGTCGCCTGAAATGTTTGCTCTATGGTGAGAAGAAGAAATAGGCAGTGTGTCTTTATAATAAAGGGCTACTCCACCTTTTGCCCGGTTTAACCTATCACTCCTGATACAAGAGTATCCAACAATGTGTGGGTCAAAATCCATATTGCAAAGATGAGTTTCAGTGAAACACAAAATATCTGGGTTGTGGTTTGCAACAACACAGTTAATTTCCCCTAGTTTGTTTTTGATACTGCAGGCATTGGTATACAAAAAACACAATGGAGACTGTGATTGATTAGTTTTGGACTGTGTTGCAATATATGTCATTGCATATATGTCATTGCAGTATATGCAATGACATGATATGGCAGTTGATGGCGGATAGGAGGCGTGACCATAGACTGACTTTTTTTACGCATTGTGCATGGTTGTACTCTGTTAAATCCTGATGATTTATGTATTCGTCCTGATTTTGTTGGTCGGCACGACCACTGTATAAGAAGGTTAAACGGTACCAATGTAAAAAAAAATGTGCTTGTGGGATCCTTTTTCCCTCGCACTATTATTGAGTGGAATGGATTAATTAATAACTTTGTTACCTCTAGAAATTCTATTGTCTTCGCTAGTAAATTGAAGTCTTACCAAAAATTGTTACAATGTAACCACACTACTTGTAATTGTGGGAAATTGATTGTTTTCCCTCTTTATAGTGTTTTTTGGAGTTATTTGGTTATTGCTAAATGCCCCTGTGGGTGCTGCAATTATTTAATAAATAAATAAATAAATATCAGGCTCGGACTGGCTGTAGTGCCAATGGCACAGGCTCCCTTTGGCTACCATACTTTTGGCGCCCCCTTTGGTAGTCGTTTTTTCCCTCCACCACGCGAAGAAAAATGAATGGTTTTGGATTCCCTGTCCACTGATGATGACCTTTCCTTTCAGGCTCAAATTCTTTTCTCTTCTCCCTTTCTTTTTTACGTTTTTAACGCATTTTTAAACTCACCCTCCCTCTCAACCCACTCCAAAATTTCCAAAAATAGTATTACTTGAAATACAAAAATGTGCGTTGAACGCACTTCGAAGCCAGATATGGCGACAGAATATAAAAAGTAAGCAAAGCTTCTTGAGCTCGACCCCAGACTTTGTTTCTGCTTGGGAAGCTTAAACCGTTTTCCAAAACGCCTAGTTGGCAGCACCATAACTTCATCAGAGTCTCCTGGAAAACGCATGGCGCCCCTCTCCGGTCATTTCGATAAATGGCACAGGCGTCTGGTTTTGAGTCGAGTTTGGTGGTGGCGAAGATTGAGTTTGATAGGAGGGTTATGGAGATGGAGGAGGGTGCCATAGTGCGTACTGTGTATGAGTATGTAACGAGATGGTGCAGTACTAAGTGGATGTAGGCGATGAGGAGGCTGGCGGGGAAGTTTGTTCGGGTGGGAGGGGGAGGAATTGGGGGTAGAAGGGGCTGGAGGAAGGGGATTAAAGATGTGGTGGCGGGAAAAAAGTCGACGACGACAAGGTATTGTGAGGAGAAAAGGATGATGGGGTGGGAGAAGTGGTATCTGTGGGATTGGGGGAGTGTCCTATTCTTTAGGGCCAGGGCGGACCCACTTGATACCAGGGATTTGATGTAGAGGGCTGGTGGGGAAGATGAGGATACGCCTTGTGGGATATGCGGGGAGGTGGAAGAGACGTTGGAGCATGTGTTGATTGAGTGCCGGGGATTGGAGGACCTCAGAGGTCGAGATGAATGGAGGGGGAGGAGGCTGTAAGATTGCTCCTTGGGTGGAGGGAGGAGGGAAGAGGAGTGGGGGAGGTGGTGCTCTTGGGATGGTGGAATAGGAGGGGTAAGGATTAGGGGGAGTGGATTGAGGTTGTTTTGGTTGGCTTGCAGTTGAGGGGAGGGCATTGCGACTTTTGCCGCACTCTGTTACAAAAGGGAAGCCCATAGCATCATCATCATCATCGTCACCTTTCCTACACAGTCTTACTCTGATGTATATGGTTTATTACACTCCTGTTCACTATACCCCTCAGCCGCCGCCCTCAGCCGCCGCCCTCAGCCGCCGCGCCACATTTTTCTGTGTCAGCCGAACAGCCGCCGACTATTTTTCGGCAGCTGCCGAAAAAAATACGGCTAGAGCCGCAAATTATGAAGTTTTAGTGCATCAAATGAAATGAAACAGTCATGAAGTTAGTTGTAACTTGTCTCAAACGGTAATCTGCTCTCGACTGCCTTATTTTTCCTAGTTTTTAATAGAGCAGCGTCATATGACGTCATATGGCTACAAGAGAGATACCTGCAAGGGGCACTAGATTGAAATGGTGGGTTAACAACGGCACTTCTAGTCAAGCCAGTGCTTTGAGAGTGGATTTCGTAGGCTTAAAAAACCGTTGTTTTCTGCAATCCCTTATGCTGCTTAGGTTGTAATTGGAAAATAAAGATTTCACTTGCTTAAAAATGTCAGCAACTGCCAGCAAATCGACAAAAATCGCGCGTTTTAGGCCTAGGAAATCCAGTCTTATAGCATTGGCTTCAGTAAGACGTTATTCTTTTCCCCCACCAGTGCACCTTGCAGCTAACCCAGTAACTGGCTCCACCATAGAGTTATATACAATAATATTACGTCGTGTCACTGCTCTGCCCTATACCGTATTCACTTGCCAGCAACTTACGAGTGCGTGCATGGTTACTTTCGGTTTCGTTTTTAGGGTTCGAGTAATAATAGTCGGGACAATTACTGTGGAAGCATTACTTAAAAAAAATGAGTGGTTCCGATTTTTAATTTGAGGGTTCTTTACAAAGTTTCCTTTTTTCATTTGTGATTCATCTATAAAACCATTATGCCTATGTCCCCTTCCCCCCTGCCATTTCGTTATTTTCTTATGCAGTTAGTTTGGTTATTGATATTTTTGCTTCATTTCGATAGATTTAGCCGTCAGTCAGCCGGTGGTGGCCATAAAATTTTTCTCTAGCCGCAATTTAGCCGAAATTTCTGTTAAGCCGACTGAAAATGACAAAATAATGCGGCTGAGGGGTATACTATTCACATATACCTTAGAACGGGGTTACTTTGATCGGTGGGTCTACTTTGATCATGACGTCATTGGTTGTTTCAAATAGTTGTTTGACCAAACTCATGATAAAAGTAGCCCCGTCGATCAAAGTAACCAGGTTCTACGGTAGTGCTTTGTACTTCAAACTTTCTATGAAGTCTGTAATGTATGTTGTTTCTTGCAGACATACACCTTGGGTTCTTTTCCTAAGCCTATGTAATCATGCAAACAACTCTCAACTTGGCTAGCAAAATGTGGACGATTTAATAAGGCAACAAGCTCTTTTATAAATGTTGTACAGTCATGTGACAAGTAATGTCACATGTCAATGGTATGGTAAACCATTGTTTACATAATGAATTACAATTGTATGGCACTCTAGTACTATTAGTGGGTAATGCTGGATATAGGTTAACAGGCAGGTTTTAGATATAGCCAATCATTGTGGTGTCACAAGAGTAACGACACCACAATACATCCGGCGAAATAAAAAACAAGAAAAAAAAATTCTATGTCTAGCTGCAAAAAAATGTGATTATTTTTGAAGACATGTATTTTTTTCTTTCTATTGTTAGTTTCACTATATAACTTTAAGAAGTTGTATTTTATTGTATTTTTTAATTTCAGAGTGAAAGCTTTCAAAGTAGAGATCTGCATTTGCGAAAGCAATTAAAAAAAAATACATTTGGAAGAAACTTGGTAAAATTAGCTTCTATACATTTTTTGAGTTATCCATAAAATTTTGGCTATTACGATAGGATTATTGGTGACAATTACTTCCATGGCCCATCATGACATGTGATTCTTTAGAATTTTTGTAGCAAATGTTAATCTTTCCACGCATTGACATCTGTCTACTATCCTGGCTTTTGAATTTCGCACCAAATAGAATATGTTGTCAGACAGTAAGATCTGATGTGGAATTTTGCTATGCCTATCAGTTGTTGACTTAGTGCTCCATCACACTACTGCTAGCTCTCTCGGCCATGTATTAAAACCGGGAATCTATTTTCACCACTAATAACAATATATGCAACATGTTAGCCGTAACGACATAATTTAAAAAATCCGGTCTATTCCCTCGTCTATTCGATATACACGTAACGATAAACAATACTTTTTGCAGAAACCCGCACAATTTTAAATTAAGCCCTCTATTGGACCAGGGCTGGCCGGATCTTGAATGCAACATAGCATTAGGAGACTGGGTTGGCAATATGGCCGCCAAAAGCACTGCTTATGCGATGATGATGATGATGATGCTATGCTAAGGGCTTCCCTTTTGAAACAGAGTGCTGGCCAAAGCCGCAATGCTCACCCCTCCACTGCAAAACAACCAGAACAACCACAACCACTTCCTCTAATCCTTAATCCTCCTATTCCACCATCCCAAGAGCACCCTCTTTCATCATCCCACTCCTCTCCCCTCATCCCTCCACCAAAGAAGCCATCTTACAGCCTCCTCCCCCTCCACCATTCATCTCGACGTCTGAGGTCCTCCAAACCCCAGCACTCAATCAACACATGCTCCAACGTCTCTTCCACCTCCCCGCATACTCCACAGGTCGTATCCCTAGCTTCATCACCAGCACTCCACGCCAAATCCCTGGTATCTGGTGAGTCTGCCCTCGCCCTAAAGAACAGGACAGTCCCCCAATCCCCCAGATACCATTTCTCCCACCCCATCATCATTTTCTCGTCACGGTATCTCGTCGTCGTCGATTGATTTGTATAGTTGCAACATTATGTCAAGCGAGGGCGACACCCTCCGTACAAATTGACAACGAACGTGTTGCTTTTTTTTTGCAAACGTAGAGGAATAGCTTAACTGTGGCTGAGTGATATTTTTAAAAACTATTTAATAATACTTATATTAAATAATAACAATTTGCCACCAAGATCTACGTGAAAATTAAAATTATTGTTTCGAAAACCGCCACTAGCTACCAATAGATGTCGCGTCTCTCCGTACAAAGATGCTACCTCGAAGAACAGATCTCGACGAAATCATGGTTTTTCGATCAGCGTCGTTTGGGTTAAGGTATCTTCCATTCTACGCGTGTAAAAAACTTCATTTAAGCCAAAATAGTTTTTAGATGGCGCTCGTAATCACAAGCGGCAGTAGTACACTATTTGATAAAATAACACTGTTTTGAGTTACGGATTGCTGCCGATCCTACGTATTTTGTCCAAAATATACCGAATAAATGCATTGTTCCGGTCGGCAAAAGTTTATGTGATGCCTAGAACATGTATAAACAGATTAAAGGTTACAAATAAAATATAGTACGTAAAGTTTAATTTTTTAAAAAATATTTAAATCAAGGTTTTAAAAAAAAATTGATTGGATAATTCTGTTTCTGTATCGAGGTTCAAGTAGTTCGACAACAATGCAAACTTTTTCATTGTTGTGTATAAGAACATATGTCATATGTTAGTTTTAAGCCTAGTACGTAAGTTTAGGAGAGAGTGTATGGCTTCTAGGCCTTTAAACTCTAATAAATTCAAATTCAATTCAATATGTCAATGAAGGCGGATGAATTCTTCATTGTTGACGCCAAGGAGAGGCATTGTTTAGTGGCGTTGTTTAAAGCCCCAGAATCACGAAATCAATCATTCGATGAATTGTCTGCTTCCGATAAACGATAATAATATTAATAAATAATATGTTTATTACATGTACAGGTGTACGACGTAGCGGTGAACTGTTTGCCCCTAAAGATTAGAAAGCCTACACTGCATTTATTTCATTACAGAACCTTAGCTGAATGTATATGTCCATACGGTGCGTTTTTTTTTTTTTTGTCAAATTCCACATTTAACCATGAACATTTCTGAATTCTTGCACGGTCTTTCGTCAATTTTAATCAAAGCAAGCAACACAGAAACGAGCACTGCCACCCAAACACAAACATACTATGAGTCTCCTTCATCAACTTTTTTTTTGTTTTTTTTTAAATGCTAAGGTTTTTTTATAGCCTATTTCAGAAATATGTATACCCGGAGAATTGAGGAAATTGATAACATTTATAGTCTATTTTCATTAACCCCTTCAGTGCCAGGACGCATGCCCAAACAACTAATAACTAAGAATATACATATATAAACTCCTTACAATCGAATAATGTAATTGTAAATATTACTCATTTTCGTTTTGTAATTTTACTCATTTTATTTATTATGCTATACTTGTAGGCCTATTTATATTTTTAAGCAATCACTGTTTTAATTCAATGTATGTATTTATAATGTATTCGATATATAATAACTTTAAATTATAAGTCCTGGTGCTAGCGTACACCATTACACATGGACTTCGTGGCTTACACTTGTACATGTAATAAACATATTAATTATTAATATTATTATCGTTTATAGGAAGCAGACAATTCGTCGAATGATTGTTTTCGTGATACTTGGGCTTTAAACATTGCCATTAAACAATGCCATTCTTTAAAGTCAACAATGGTGAATTCATCCGCCTTCAGTGACATATGTTCTTATATACAACAATGAAACATTGTTGTCGAGCTATACTTGAACCTTGAACCTTGAACCTTGAACCTGGCTTGTGTATCAGGGTACGTCTAGAGAAGCGTCGTACTTGATTCGCAAAGAGCGCGAGTTGTTCCCAGACAGAGTATGTGACAGTGTGTGTACTGCAGGGTCTCTTGGGAGTGCTTGGCGGATAATTAATCATGGCTCCACCAAAGTGTCTCAGATGTGGGTGTATGACCCACGGGGTGGATCGGGCTCTGTTTTGAGGGGAGAATCCATGGCAGATGCTTTTTGCGAAAGATTTGCGAGTGTTTATTCCCTGCCGACAGGGGCGGTTCCGCCACCCCCGATATGCAGGAATGTCGACAGCTCTGCTGAAGATCTTCCCTGGGATGTATCTGAATTTCAGACAGCTCTTGCTAAGTGCAAGGACAACAGCTCTCCGGGAATTGATGGGATCTCCTATGGAAGTCTACGGAACCTTCCCAGGGGTGCTACTGAGGAGAGTGTCGCTCTCTTAAGGTCTATACTTGGTGGGGCGCAGTTCCGAGCTCATGGCTGTATACTATCATAGTTCCTGTCCACAAGCCAAGGACTCCATGGGCTGACGTCTCCAATTACCGTCCCATCTCCCTGCTATCCAATCTGCGCAAAGTCTATGAGCGGATGCTCATTAAGAGGCTTGGCTGGCATTTGGAATATTACGATTGTCTAGCCCCGACCCAGTTCGGCTATCGGGCAGGGCGGAACGCACAGGATGCTGTCATGTTTCTGCTGTCTGGGATTTATGAAGCATGGGTTCATGGTCACACCGTCGTCGCTGTGTTTTTAGACATTAAAGCGGCGTATGACACCGTGGGAGTTGACTGGGTCTGCCGTAGCTTGGTTTGCATGGGTGTGAGTGTGGGCCTTGTTAATGCTGCGTGCACCCTTCTTGGAGAACGAAAGTTTGTAACGAGAGTTGGTGGCTTCTGGTCTGCAGAAGCAAGCTCTGATCGAGGCCTCCCGCAAGGGAGTTGCCTCAGTCCTTTGTTATTCGCAGTCGCCATTAATGACATCCTGCTCGAAATTGGTGAGTCGAACAACATCATGTGCTATGCAGATGATGTTGCGTTGTGGTTTGTTGGGAGTGATCCTAGCAGCTGTTGCCAGTGTGCCCAAGCAACTGTTGCGCGCGTGTCGAGTCTCCTTAGAGAAAGAGGTCTGCTGTTGGCCCCGTCCAAGACGGAATTGGTCGTCTTCAGTAGGTCGCGAGCACGGTACCACACTCCCTTGTTCATAAGAGTTGATGGTGTTGTTGTTAATCAGTCCTCGGGTGTAAAGTATCTTGGTGTCTTTCTTGATGAGCGCCTGGAATGGAATAGACATGCTGCCATTCTCAAAGACAAGGTCAGGGCTAGGATGTCGGTGTTGAAGAGACTCTCTAGGATCGAGGGTGTTAGGCACGGCCCTTTGGTCGCAGTTTACAGGACTTTTGTACGATCCACTCTGGATTACCATCTCCCATTTTTATGCCATGTTCAGAGGCATATCCGGTCTCTGCAGGTTGTGGCAAACGACTGTCTTCGGATTGTCACGGGTTGTCTGATTTCGACTCCTGTGTGTGCACTCTGGGTTGAGTGCTGTGAACCGCCACTTCATCTTCGGGCTGCTGAGCTCCTGTGTGCTCTGTGTGTGCGCAATGCCAGCAGGGGAGCGAGCGACCCCGTTGGCCGTGTGGTTAAAGACTATTTTAGTGTTCGATCGGCGCTGCTTGACTTGCTTGGCCCCCCAGGATGTGGTGTAGCTCTCCTGCAACGGGTGTCGCATGTGGCCCCACTTCAAGTGGCGCGTGTCACTGTTTTCTGTCCGTGGGCCTGGTGCCCAGAGCTGCAGGAAATATTCGCTGGCCCTCCAGTAGGATGTGGGGTGTTCTGCGATGCTTCGTTTGATCCGCCCAGCTCCTCTGGGGAAATTGGCGTTGTCATACCATCTCTGAAAGTGTTCTTGAGCCGAGGGTTGCGACCAGTCTTCTCTAGCACTATATGTGAGCTTTGTGCGATTTCTGTTGCACTGGATGTAGCTTTGGATCGCGACCTCCCGTCCTTTACCATCTACACTGATTCGCTAGCGGCAGTACACTGTCTGCGCTCTGCAGTCGCGGCAGCTGATCTGTTTGACCCAGTTGTCAGCGAGGTTTGCCAGAAACTGTGGGCTGCCTCCAGTCAAGGACCAGTTCGCCTTTTCTGGGTGAAAGGGCATGCTGGGGTAGAGGGGAATGTACAGGCGGATGGTGTAGCCAGGGTTACCTTTGAAGACAGTTTGCAGGTGATAACGCCAGTCGTATTCCCAAGGTCGAAGCGGGCAGGTCTTCGTACCTGGTTTTTGGAGGAGTGGGAACGAGAGTGGCAGTCAGCTACAACGGGTCGAGCTCTCTTTGGGGTGCAGCCTCATTGTGTCTTGCGGTCGTTGTTGGAAGGCCTCCCTGTCTGGATGGGACGGATCCTGTCTAGGCTCCGGACTGGGCATACGTTACTGCGGGCCCACCAGTATCGTCTGGGCTGGTCCCCATCCCCTGAGTGCATCCACTGTCATACTGACCACACTCCCGAGCATCTTCTTTTCGTCTGCAGGGCACTACAGCCTCACAGGATTGGTATTTCGCGGTACATCAGCGCTAGTCCCACAATTCGCGACCTCCTCTCCACGGATGGGAACCATGGTGGAATGAATCGTTTGCGCGCAGTAGCAGTATTTGTTAAGGCGACTGGCGTGGCAATTTGACCTCTGCACATTTCCTACTCCACAGTGACAGTCCTCTTGAGTTAATGCAGTTGTAGTTGGTGTTTGTTGTATTCTGGATTGGTTAGTATAATCTGTGTAATGGTGTTTGCAGTTGATCGGTTGTTCAAGAAGTTTGTGTAGTAGGGCGTATAGCTTTGGGCTGAGGCTCTAATAAACAAATTTCAAATTTCAAATTGAACCTTGAT
>JAHWFP010134150.1:38946-56703 GCA_023313725.1 Lithobius niger | reverse complement strand
TTACGCTGGCTCGAAGTTCATGGTGAATTTGTGTGTGCCGTTTAAGACAAATACAATAGAATAGCACATGATATGAATAGTGGGAAAGTAATATGAAACAACATTTTTCTACAAGTACTATTATGAACATAAATACATAGGAAGCATCAGAAATAAAAATAAACGAAACGTAACAGTTTAAATACTAAAAGAAATAATCATCACTAATTGTTTAATTCTACATTTATTTTTTTTTATATTTATATTTTATTAAATCAGTCCGTAGTTCAGTCTGGGCAATGCTTAGTCGATTTCATGATTATACAAAAAGTAGGCTAGTAGTTCAATTTTTATCTCATTTATCCCATCCATTTGGAGCGGTTCAATAGGGATTTCATTAAAGATAGTAGGAAATTTTATATTTGTTTGTTCGTTTGCCATATTGAGTCTTGGCAAAAGGCACTTCATATCGATATGTGGTTTTCTTGAACTCATCTTTCCTGAACAAACGTGTCTGTTGTCGAGGAGAGCCTGCAAGAAAGTCTTGAAGAGGCATGCAAGAGGAAAGTACGAAAAGAAGAAACAATTGTTGGTAAATAAAGTTAAATTCCGCAAGCCTACGCTAATAACTTCACTCGCTTTAACTATCATTAAAACAGTTTCTCCCGTTTAAAAAAAGAACGGTTTGAAACTGTAATGAGAATACAAAGAACGTGCATAAGATTAAGACGAGATAAATTTTCCCTTTATCGAAACGAAAGAATTCGTATGTTTCGTTTTCACTGAACGATTTAGCAAAACACGAGAATGGTGTAAAGTCAGCGTCAATATTATGCCCTGCACATCAGCTTATATTAGCATATTGCCTGTATCAATCCCGTTTATGTACACGCAGTTTGACGTTTATAGCACACCATACTCGTGTTTTACTAAACCACTTTCAGGAAAAGGAACGGCACGGATATGCTCGTTCCTGGACTTTATTGTTTAATTATGCACGGGCCCTCGAGAGAAATATATTAAAAAAAAATTATAACTAATCTGGTGGATAAGTTATTTATCTCTAAGATGCTGTTAGGCAAGGTTACATTTCATTGTTATTAAATTTGGTGTCCAGGGGTACCGCTAACTGCTCACGAACTTTTTTAACACTGAGCAAAGGAAAAGCACGAGAAAACTCAACGAAGTTGTCTGATTTTCAATACGTTTAATTCAGAAATAGTTCAAAGCATTTCAATTTTTAAAAAACGTGAAAACAGAGGTTTGTCAAAGATTAATCACGACAAGGGAAGAAGAAAATGAGGAGGATAAAGCAGTTTTGTAATAGTTGTGACGTCATTGCAGATGCTGCGGATTTTGAGTCCGATCACAAAAACTTTTACGGGAACAAGCAAAACGTTTGGCATCCAATTGGCTGTTACTTAATCTACGGCCTTCTGTCGTGTTACGTGCAGTAACGTATTCACTTACCAAAGTAATTTAGCACCATTATAATGGCAATACTAAAGACTTTCAGCTCCATAGTAGTGGTTTGGAATAGAGATGGAATACTTCCAGAAGGAGTGCGACCAGTATTTAGTAGTTTGGAATCTGTAGTAAAAAAATAATGTACAATTTTCTTATTTATAAAACAAACTGACCTAACCTTGGGAAAATTGCATGAACATCTAAACTATAAAGGAAAGGAACATGATAATGTCGGTTTTTATGAGAAAGTGAATAATAGTAATAATAAAAACAATTTGTCACGATAGCAACAGGTCTGGCAAGGACTCTGGGATCACTAACAGCCAGCCTCAATTAAAAAACAGAAGATAACCTCACATAAAGGTAGCGATGTGGCCAAGGGAAGGTGATGGGATGAGGTATGGGGACACGAATGCCTTACCACCAAGGTTAAAACTGCCAGGGACTCTAAGGCCCCCGATGGCATCGCCAAACGTGTTGGACACAGGAGCTGTAGGATTGGCCCAAGTAAAAAATAAAAGGTATATGAACAAATGATACAGTAAAAAGCATAGTTATAAGAAAACATAGTATGGTTATCTATGGTAGGAATTAAAATAAAAGCTTCCCAAAAATGGGAATTGTCACCACTTAAAAAAAATAATAATAATAAAAACCTTAATGCCCAACTAGAGACTATAACGAAAAGCAATGGTTCCGTGAGGCACCACTGACAGCCTTCCATAACTTAACGGTACAAACACAGTAAGACAAGTAAGGCACTAAAAAAAAAAACAAAGTAGAAGCCAATAAATACACAAATCAGTTTCCGAACTCGGGTCGAAGAAGGAAGGCATTAAGGCTACACCCATTTAGCATCTTTCGAAAAGTGCCCAACGACGACTGCCCAACGCGATCACTCAGTGAGTTCCAAGCAGGCACCACCCTCACTCCCTCAGTGCAAAAAAGGATTTTCTACAATTAAGAGAAAATTTTGGGAGCACTAATTTAAAACGATTTCCTCGCGTTCGTGACTCTGCATTAATTTCGAAAAACGGTAGATCGATTGGTAACAAATGGTTAAGAATCTTATATGTCAATATAAGGTCGGCCTTCAAACGTCTCACTTCGAGTGAATCCAGCTTTAGGTCCTCAAACGTTCACAGTACGGCATACTACGCAAAGCATGAAAATTCTTCGTAAATCTCCTCTGAACCGACTCGACCTTGTCAATGTCCTTTAACAGTCTGGGCGACCAGACCTGGCTTGCATACTCAAGAAGAGGACGGACGTAGACCTTAAAGGCCCAAACTTTAGTGTTAGAATTTCCGGAGTTAAAACAACGTTGAACAATTGCAGACCTACGATTTATGTGATATAGTCACAATGTGTAGTGAACTTGAGGTCGGACTGGAACCAAACTCCCAGGTCTTTGAAACAATTTTGAGCAGCTTGGAGCCCAGTGTCACCAAGACAATAGTCGAAGGAAAGAGTTTTTTTGCCCAACAAAAAGTACTGGCACTTGTTAACAGAGATTGAAAGCTGCCAGTCAATAGACCATTTGTGCACCAAGTTAATACATGCTTGAAGTTGCCTACAATCGGCTTCGAATAAAAGTGTAAAGTGGATGAAACGTGTGAGACGAGTGCCAGTGTCTCCTTGATTGGATGTTCGGGAAGATTTAGTAGTAATACATCACATCCATCGTGTGATTTTGGTGCAAGACAGCCCGGGTACCTTCTACGAGACAATGCTTGTTTCAAATACGCATTCGGTGGTCTGATACCTTGCCACATAAAGACTGTAGCACACATTGCGATTAATATTGTGCATGTGTGTGCACCACCTTGTTTTCATAAAATAAACTGCTCCCCTTGCCGCAAGGAATTAAACTGTAGACCCTTGAAGGCGGATGGTGATGATGGCTCTTGTGATGTTCAAATACGACGTTTTCTTTCAAGTATTACTGATGGAAATCTGCGTCTCAGCTCAAGTCACGTTGAGGAGGCACTGCGCAAGGGGCTGCCGCACCATTAGCATCATTAGGCAGTGCATTCCTGGCTTTAACGAATCTGTTACTAAAGTAAAATTTTCGACAATCAAGTTTTGATTTTTGAAGAACTAATTTAAACTTGTGGCCCCCGAGTTTTACTGTGTTCACGCACAAGAAAATTAATGTTTTGGGGTCTGAAATAGTAAACCCACATAAGACGGACAACGTGAGGTAGAGATCCGCACGTAATCTTCTCAATTCTAAGGAGCCAAGGCCCAATTTATTTAAACGATCCTGGTAAGACAGCAAATATAACTCTGGTTTAGATTTTATGAAGCGTCTCTGAACACTTTCAATGCTCTCAGTAGTGATGTCACCCAACAGATACGGAGACCAAACCTGGCTGGCGTACTCACTGATTGGCCTAACATACACCTTATAGGCCAAAATAAGTGTAGGTACATCCCCGGATGTAAAACATCTCTTGATAACTGCTCCTCTTTGCCTAGCCATACAATAATTTTGTGAAATGCTGGTCTAATCAGATAGGAATTAAACCAAACCCCTAAGTCTCTAACTACAACAGATGAAAAGCGACTGGAGCAATGACCCGCTGATTCGAAATGAGCTGTTGGGCGGTGCTATTCACCCAGGCACTGTGTGTAGAAGGTGTGGTCGTTCTAAGTCCATGCGTTACAGTGTATTAAAACCATAAATCAAATGGATCAGTTTACACTGACTCTGTTGCTAGGCTGGAGCCTGCCATCGAATCCACCACTAGTGAAAACAAAATTAATGCCACTCATACTGTGCATCCTTCTTACTCATCCTTCTTACTCATCCTTCTTACTCATTGGTGATTCACATGTATGTAAACTTTGTCTGCCTTAGCGGTTTGCTCAATCAATGACATGGAACAGATGAAAAGCCAGTCTTGATTCTGTTTGTTGATGCCAACAACATTGGTGTTGAATCTTCTGTTCTTTTTCGTTAGAGGGAATTCCGTGAAACGTAGAGTTTAAAAGGCAAGGATCTTTAAACCACGATAACATAAATAAGTCTAATAAGTTACTAAAAGTTCCAAATAACATTTCCATAACACCATGGGATGTCACCAATACAAGTGAAGCTTCACCAGTTTGACAGATTTGGCTGTTAGGCCCGATTTGTTTATCCCTGCAGTAGGTAAGCACCACATCGTAAAAAATATTCTCCACGGGACCTTTACTGTATACTTGCATGTCTGCAGTGCATCTCGAATCGATGAATGGTCATTTGAAGTTATTTTAACCCTACTTTAGTGAGAACCGAGTTGGTTTTGTATAGCAACTAAGATAGTGAAGAGCACATGGAAGTATCTTAGATGGAAGCTCACTCGACTTCCAACAGTGCAGCGGCAAAAATATTTGCGATAGATAAATACAAATGAATACAAACAAATCTACATAATAATTCTGGATGACGGGAGAAAAGAAACGAAAAAAAAAAGGAAAAGGACACAACAATCACTTTAATCGCTCTTCATTCTCTCGTGCACGTGTTACGTCTTTGCTACGGTGCCTAACAATTTCGTCTAAACCGTTGATTGTTGATGGGAATTATGCAGTAATCCGTGTTTCAGCTAAACGCATATAGTTTTAAATCAAACTAAGCTACGTTGTGAATTTCGAGGCCTCCTGGCCTCGAAATTGGCAGCTACAAACGATAGAATGGCTTATTTATTTTGTAGCTGCGGCCTTTCTGAGTTGAGCTGAATTGTTTCATAGTTGTTGATTTGCGTCACTAGATGCGCTGATTGAGGTGAAAGAAAATCAGCGTTTGGTAGCCACTGTGCGCAAAAAATGGACTGAACAAACATAATTCGATGAAAGCGTTTGTTAGCCAGTGAGCACAAAATTGCGTTTGAAGAAACTTAATTTGGTGAAACATAGAAATACATATGAACAACCAAAACAAAACAATAATGATGCATTGTTTGGCTGGCTTTCTGCTTCTCTCCGACAACAAAAATGTCAAAACCGTCAAGGCTATCGTACCAGTGTTGCAAACGGTGGATCCAAGACCGGCCGTGCGTAGCACGGGCTTCCTCTAGTAAAAAATATAGATGTAAAAACGAACAGTTAATTTAAATGTTACATAAACATTTAGGATAATTTTAGTAATACGTGAATTAAAGAATTTCAGTAATATTCTGTGATCGTTTCTACGGAGACACAACCTGCGGACGTCTGGAGATCGAAGCGTATTAAAAAAAACCAAACTGAAACAAACCGAACGTGATAGGCTACATCACGTAAGCCACATCTAATAAACTCGCTAATAAATTAATAAAAGTGTAACAACGTCAATACAAATGTAGAAATTCGAACATAAGCCCATAAATGTTTGTAATTTACAGATTAATAAACTGATAGGATAGTTCTCATGAGATACTCTGATTAAATACCCTCCTGCAGCAGGTCGTTATTGATCTTTTTTGGACCACTCAATTTTTAGCTCCCTTAAACTCGTTCGTGCTCCTGTGTTAGCAAATACACTATAATTAGAGAACACAAAGCACTCACAAGTTTAAATGGGAGCAATAACTTTCACGTTCCAGAAAATTATCGATCTACCCTTTCACTCGGGACATTACCTATGAGTACATCCCGCTTACTACCATGGTGGAAGGCAGATGAACCGGGGTATTATTGAGCTAGCGAGGTGTTACCATTCTTTTCAGATCTAGCGAATGTGTGTCATTAACGCAATCCTTTCGGTTTAACGATCGCCTCCCTTTCTGAAGTGGTTAAAATGCGATGATCAAATGTTATTATTTCGTAAAATTACGTCAAATATAATAATTAGTTATAAGGAAGCAATTACACTTCCGTTTTTCCTTTTTTTTTTTATAAAGTTCACTTGATTACCAGCAGCACAGTGTACGCTTCGTCGGAATTCCTTGACTATTCAGGATTCCAAATTTACAACAGTGAGTGTTAGATCGATAAATTTGACAAAATGTAATTTCTTCGGTAATAACTGATCGATTTTACCGCAAATTCGAGCTCAATAATGCTTTTATGGATTTCAAGCAATGTAGCATGAATTTCATTCCATCCGACCTTGTGTTTGGGCTCCACCCACACTGTAAATGTGTAACGAGCCAACCAACCAACTAACCAACAAACCAACCATCATTTTGCAATTTTGTGTCCGTTATAGGCTACGCTTCGATCGCTCGCTCCGCCATAATAAGCACAAAAAATGTTTAGTCCTTTTGTTATCACCAGGAGCCAGTAACTGTACCCCACGTCCTAACTATCCCTTCATATTCCATCCCTTGTCACAAGGTAGGCTGGGGGAGAAGCTGTGGGTTTCGTTTCCCAGCTCCAACGCAGCTGAATGCGGATCGCCAGGATCTTCTTTTACCAAAGCAACGCTACAAGAAGTCTACTGTCCGGTACGAGCGTTAGCGTTGAGCCAGGAGGCTGCAAGGCATGCGATTTGTACCCCAGTCGGCCATGGCTAAAAGAAGCAATCTCTTTCCTCACTTCAAAGTCGTTCAGCGCTGCTACACACAGAGTTACCGCATACCTGAGCTAATTGTAGCACTAGTGATACTTTTTCGCACCGAGGTTAAAGGTACATTCCTCCCAACGACATATTTTTCTATCCACCATATCAAGTACGGCCCCAAAGGTCCATTTGCTTACCGTTAGTCAATTCCTTGCTAAAAACCCGTTTTAAAATGCGGCGTCTAGGAGTTTTTCTGTTGAATATTAGGAACTATATTTACTGCATCCTGTGATTGTATGGTCCTTCGCGTGCTTACAATAACCATGACGTTTCATATCTGTGTGTGCATGTACTAAATTTTTATTCATTTGCTAATAATTACCATGAGTTCAAAAACCTAAAAAACTAATGCGATAAAAATTAAAATTATTTATGCCCATTGATCGCCGAAGAAAAATTATAAGATACTAGCCTAAAAAATGATTAAGCGTCATGTTAAGATACGAATATCATTCGAGTTTGTGACTACACAATCTTTAACTTGATGCGGTTTCACATACTATTCCCAAAGCCAACTGAGATAGATGCGTTCCTCGCTGTGATTAAAAATTAACCAGTTAACCAATGTTTAGAATAAAATTTCCTTCAAAAAAGGTTCTATTCATATTTTTGATAAAATTAATCCTTCTTGCCGAAATTCGTTATTTTGGTAATTTTAGGCAGTTAACGCATGTTACATACACAATTCCTGACTTTAAACAGCTGCAGTACCCGTTCTAATTCGGATAAATGGACGTGATTAGATTTAGATAAAAAATGAAGATGTATATTTTATAACAAGGGTAAAATTAAAACGATTTATATTAATTAGGAGCTAAGCTACGGCAGTTTACCTACGTTGTAGGGCTGTGCTTTTCGCTCTATTTTATCACAAGATTCATCTTTAAACTGCTGTATCACCCGTTTTAATTCGGATAAATAGACGTGATTAGACTTACATGAAAGATGAAGATGTATATTTTCCAACAAGAGAAATTAAAACGATTTACATTAATTAGAAGCTAAGCTACGGCAGTTTAAAGATGGGACTTGTGGTAAAATAGGATGAAAAGCACAACGCTACAACATAGGTAAACTGCCGTAGCTTAGCTCCTAATTAATATAAATAGTTTTAATTACCCTTTTGTTGGAAATTATACATCTTCATCTTTCATCTACGCCTAATAACGTTCATTTATCCGACTTAGAACGGGTACTGCAGCTGTTTAAAGATGGAACTTGTGGTAAATTAGAGCGCAAAGCATAGCGCTACAACGTAGGTAAATTGCTCCTAATTAATATAAATCATTTTAATTACCCTTGTTGGAAAATATACATCTTCATCTTTCATCTAAGCCTAATCACGTCCATTTATCCGAATTAAAACGGGTGATGCAGCATTTAAAGATGGAACTTGTGATAAAATAGAGTGAAAAACACAGTGCTACAACGTATATAAACTGTATTAGCTTAGCTCCTAATTAATATAAATCACTTAATTACCCCTGTTGGAAAATATACATCTTCATCTTTCATTTAAGCCTAATCACGTCCATTTATCAGAATTAGAACGGGTATTGCAGCTGTTTAATGTCAGGAATTGTATATGTAACATGCGTTAACTGCCTAAAATAACTTAAATAACGAATTTCGGCAAGAAATATTAATTTTAACAAAAATATGAATAGAACCTTTTTTGAAGGAAATTTTATTCGAAATATAATTGTTAACTGGCTAATTTTCAATCGGATGAACGGTTTAGGCGCTAGAAGCAAAAAAAAAACCGTATTGTTGTCGCCATTTTGGACACCATCTAGAATTCCCCAAGGGTGCCAAGGTGGCATCATTATGTCTTGGAGTAGGGACAAATTGTAGAACATCTCTACGTAAAAAATATTTTGTGCAGACAGTTAGTCTTTTTAGGTTAGGCCAAAAATCAGCATTAGGCAACTGGATTATTACTGAAAGGTCTGGCCAAACTTTCAGTGTGTAGCTCATGATCAAAAGTAATACTAAAAAGTCCAATGAACATGGCTCCGGAAATGCAACTGGCTTCAGTTATAGCACCCCAGAGTTAGGGGTAAAACGTTGAACTTTTTCAAATAACTACCCACCTAATCTTTCCAAACCACTACAATTCCCACAACTTGCAATTTAATCACTTCATAATGTAAATGTTAATTTTATTTCCCACAACTTTCTGGATGGGGGTTGTATGTAGGGCAAAGTGGTTGGGGGAGGGGGGGGGGGGGGAACTTTTGTAGTAGCTCGGAAAGGAAAGCTTTCCATGGCCTTTTGTTGTCTTGTTTTAATGTGTACTATATATGTGTACTTATATATATGTGTACTTATATGTGTACTTATATGTGTATATGTGTACTTATATAGGATCCGTCGTTAAGGTTTGGCCAGACCTTTAAGTTACCTGTTGACAATGTGGTGTTTGTTTCAGTAAATAACCAAAGGAGTTCTGACCCCCCCCCCCCCTTACCTTGCCTGCTCCTCCCTCCGAATACTGCCTCATCCGCAACGTTTTGAGATCGTATAACAACACTAGAGGAAGCCCATGCTTTGCACGGGGCCGGTCACATTTCCCGGGACACATTTCCCGGGAAGACTTGTCAGATTGATCGACCACTCATGCCTGGCTCCTTTTTGGCTGCACGTAGAGTGGGAGAGTGCATTTTCAATGCGGGCGCGAGGAGGGAAGAAGTGGTTTTCCTTTAGGCTTTCCTTTAGGCTCTCCTTTTCCTTTTAGCCGGTCTCCGATATTATTATAAAGATTAACTTAAAGCACTGTAATTGCGAGAAGGATGTACTAACCTATTTAGAATGATTAGGTGTAAAGTTATGAAAGATTCACCTTTTAACCCCTTACGTTGGGAGGCTATAACTAAAGACGGGTGCGTTTCCGGACCCGTGTTTGCAAGACTTTTTATTCTTGTTTTGGGTCATGGACTACACCCTGAAAATTTGCCCAGACCTTTCAGTTACACCCTGTATGTGATGGCACGTATTGTTGTTGAAAACTTGCAAGCCAAAGCGCTATTATGCAATGGACTGTAATGAGGGGGGGGGGGGAACCCGGGGCCCCCCCCCCCCCCCCTCCCCCGCGAAAAAGTAAGGATTGTATGATTTTTTTGTGGCGGAAGGAAGGATAATTCGTTTAGAGTTATTTATATTCCGCTTTTTTGGTTTAAATAATGGTATGCAGTTTCTGTACAGGCATCCTATTTTTACTTGGCGGGACGAAAAAAGAACAAAACAAAAAAAACTACAAGAACTGTAAAAAAAACTGCAACACCAACAAGAAACGCTATTCTACACGTATTTTGTGACGAACCCGTATGGTAATCACTGCCGATAACAATGTTAAGAATTTTTATTGTTCTTAAAAACAAACGTAACTAATGACTCTGGTCTTTGTTGGGTAGTTATTACTTCCATTTTAAATTTTTTCAAAGGGTTTCAAAGGGTTTAACGAGCGTTAACCACTCTTGGTCATCTGCCCGAAGCCCAGGTTAAACTTTTTACACTTCGTACAACAATGGCAGAATTAGTGACGACGGCGTGCCGGAAAGGCAAAGAAACTAACCAGCGACGACGCATGTGGCATTTGATCTTTGGCCGGTGCGTTTATATCGGCTGCCGGCTAGAAGGACTATAAAAGGAGACTTCTCCCGGGTCGATCCAAGGCCAGCTGAGATAGTAGCTCAACGCAGCTAGTATATCAGCTGGCCTTGGGTCGATCGCAGAACAAGCGTGCTTTTACCATCATTTTGAGCGATCGCCCGTCCAGCGAATTGATAAACAAAAGTAGCTCATTTCCAGTCATATTGACGATTGGAATTCGGTAGTTTAATACATTCGAATATAATTTTTACGTTCGGAGCGGTCGAACTTACATTTCGTAATAAGTATTCACTATTCGTTAGTCCAGAGCTGCGTCGATTCATGGAATCGAGAACGGCAGCCATGTTGGTCTCCGAAGAGCCACCTCGGCTCTGGAATGTCCGTATAAAAAAAAAATTATTGGTCAAGAACATGATCCAAATGAGGCCTGAGATCCGACCGACTCCTCGGATCTGGAGTATCCGTGTAAAAAAAAAACTATTTGCGAGTAGCCGAAGTCCGCGCATGCGCAGACTACATTTAATAGGGGAGAATGTGAGAATCTATGATAAGGAATGATGTGCTGCCTACCTTCGCTTGCTAGCGTATAGAAACTTGGTACGGATACCAAGCTTCAACAAGATAAGACCTAAAACTTATAGTGTATTGTGTTTTTGTCCTTTCCTCTGGAAATAGGATATCTATTTATTTCTTTATGTACTTTGGTTATATAAACTGGCTATTTTTTTTCGGTTATTAGTGGGGTTCTTTAGCATTAATTACACTTAGTAGTATGACGGTTCACAAATGTGAATGTTGTTTTTTTAAGATTTTGAGTCTATTAAAATAAAGTCCGCCCACCCCCTCCCCTGGATGAACCAGTGAACCAAACATAACCTAATCTAACCTAACCTAACCGAAGTACATGCCTCCAACTCTTAGGGCGCGTTTAGGCAACAAATCATTCTCGCTCGCCGAATGCTATTTGCTAGTCAACCGTTATTTATTTATAATTAGTTTCCCGTTGCTACTAAATGAATGCGGTAACAGATAACAAATTGTATGTATTATAAATAACAACCCGGATAAAGAACAAAGAGCTACAGTAATTTTAAACATTGCTACAAGATTGTTGTCATTCACGCTATTTCCAAAATTTGCTATTCTCCCTCAAAGTACAGCTTCTAGCAAAGATCAAACGTCGGTAGAATAAAAATAGCTTCTCGCAGCGAGAATTCAAAATCTAACGTGGCGTCCATTTCGTGACTATCGAATCGAAGGCAAACGATCGAATGCCAGCATATAAAAAACAGTTCATCGTCTTGTACTGCAGTAAAAATTGTTTCCTTGTTGTCATAAATCGACACTCAAATGTTGCAAGCATCGTACGCCGTCTCACGACGTACAAGAAGATTTACGTCTGCGTCGTTGCCATGGCTACTGATATGCATAGACAACTCGAAATCCGCATACTCCGGTAAAGGCGAGAAGCAGCCATCAGATTTAGTATTGATCAAGTAAAAGCTAGTGAGCGAGAAAACTGGCGTTGCAAACGAGCCCTTACAACATCAGCGAGAAGAGCGACACGTGCTATGGTGACGGTGGACTGAACCAATTTGACCTTCAACCCATTTAACATGGGCTTCTATTTAAAAAAGTTATTTAATATTATTTTGATGTACTATTTACATATGTTCCACGCTACTAACACTCTTCACTTTGTTTTCGAAATATGTAGCAGCTTATTCATAAGTTAAATTAAATTTTAATAGTTTAAAATCCTTAATTTGCGATGGATTGCATCGCCTGCTTATGTCCGATGAATTCCAGTCAAAGTCAGCACGTCAGGCATGTTTACAATTTAGGTACTCTCAAAGCAAAACCGTAGTTCAAACTGTTCTATGTTTGTTTTATTTATTATCCTGTCTCGTAGTAAAAAAAAAAACACAGGCTTATAAAACTAAATTTTAATATTTAAAATTAGACATCAAATTGGTGCGGAGCTGGCCGGGACTGGAGTGTCTTTACGGCTTTCATGGCTTGAGCCGACCCAGTCGCTGGTATGTTCCCTTCGTACAGAAGAAGAGCAGGATGGCGGGAGGGTCGGGGTGGCAGTAGAAAATTTCCGAACTGCCGTCTTGACGATCCAGTTCACTTCACCGTGCGTAACAGCATGTTGACAATGGCAGGAAGAGTGGGAGGAAGGATCGAGTATTGACTTGGGAGCGAGACCCATGTTGGTAATTTCAGTGGCCCGGTGCAGATTGCGTTTGGCATAAATGTAGTATTTTATAGCTTCATTGAGTTCTTCGAGAGAGAGTGAAAGTCAAAATCAGGTGGAGTCCGTTGTCCGCCTTGCAACGGCGAGTCATCGTCGACGGCAGCAGACAACGGAAGAGTGTCTGTGGAAACAGGGACGAAAGGAGTAGCGAGGTCCAAGGCCGAGAGCAAGCGATCTGGGACGAAAGCAGCAATGGCAGCATGAGAGTGAGTGGCAGCAGGGGCTGGAATTGACGGGGCGAGTTCAGCTGGGCCGTGAACAGGCATCATCTTCGGCATGATGACAGAAGGTCGGAGAATCCAAATTCCAAACGAAAGGTGGGAGACTAAAGTGTCGTGGGGACAGTCACTGGAAGAAAATGAATGGTGAAAGCCTCTGCTCTCTCGCTTTTATAGAAGAGGACCGTGCCGTGCAGACGCAGTAGTGTTGTCGAGCAGGCGGCTACATGCAGCTAAGAAACCTCCAGGGAAACATATCAATTGGGACAATGAATGAGAAATTAACAGATTATAGAACTTTTCCACCCAATCCCCCCCAATCCTGAGACATTGAACTGTGCCGTTTCGAGCAAATGAGCTATTATCGCCGGTTAACTGCCGATTTCTCACGGATATGTATTTTAATGGTAAGGTGTGACATCAAGCTAACATATCGAATTATTTTTAAAGTTTAAAATAATTTTTATTTGTAAATTTTATTTGTGAATTATAATAAATTTAAACGTCTTTTCATACGACTGATGTAAATTCCTGAATGGAAACTTCCGGTCTAGAAACTTCCTGTCTGGGAAGGGAACAGCTACGGGAAGACGTGCTTTTTTTTCTGTCCTTTTTTCTGAACTCCGTGTATTTAGGTGTATTTCAAAACGTCAGTAGCCTAGTTTTCGCACTGTCGGGACAAAAGGTTGCCGGGTTGTTGAATCATTCCTCCATGGGTTGGGCTTAGCATAATATGCGAGGTTTTTTTCCGTGTTAGTAAGAAAAATGTCACAGGTTTAAATGTGCCTGTTTATGCTGGTTGCAATGGGATGGACAGGTTGAATTTGTGTTGTGGAGTACGGTAGTTATGCAAACTCGGTCGTTATATGTTTCGAGGTGAATTCTCGTCCAAGCAGTACAGTCCCGCTGGATATGACCATAAACGCACCACTGCTTTCACTTCCAGACAAGATTCAGCTTTCATCTGTAGACGCCGCAAAACGAATCCACTTCCCAGTGGACCCATTTTTTGACTCTAGTGATCATCCCTATCGGTCGATCGTCCTGCTGTTCCCCTCCCGTTCCAAGACCCAGCTGCGTACATACATCGTTCCCTTACAAAAGGTTTTTCTCCAACGACACCTCTCACGTTTCGGTTCCTTTCACGCTTCGTGATGTGCCAGCAGAAGAGGATGTAATCTCATGGCTCCCTCCCCGTATTACCTCCTGGGTCGACCCACCCTGCACCATGACGGCATGACCGTCTGTACTTGCATATCCGCCGGCTTTCATTGGATGACTGGCTGAAAGGCCACGAAATCATCGTGGCTCTTTTTCCATTGTCTTCCGAGACTAACCCACCATCCGTAAACTTTGCTTCGGATGAATTCACTCACCATTCATCTTTAAACTCACGTTCCGGCAGCTGGCTGGCTTCTCCGACCGATGTCGAAAACTACATAGCTCCTTTCCCGTGGTCTCTCGGGGCTGACCCACCATCTGAAAGCATGGCTTCGGTTGAACTCACTCGCCATTCAACTCTGACCTTTCGTCCCATTGGCTTCCTGGTTTCCGACAACCTATGCCGAAGACAACACGACTCGTTTCCCATAAACACCTGGGACTTATCTTCCGTCTGAAAGCTTAACTTGGCTGGCTAACTTCCGACAACTGACGCTGACAACAATGCAGCTCTTCCGTGGGTCCCTTGGATAGACCCACCGTACGAAAGCTTTTGAACCTACCGCATCTTCATCGGCAGCAGCTTTCGTCTGGGGAAACTTTGACCCTTCCCCCTTTTTTCCAGGTTGCCGCTTTGACGCTTCTTCCCCTCAGCCATTTTTCGTCCGACGACTCTGTGATGCCTGTCTGCCGGATTCCAGCATTGATTCAGCTTTAGAACATTCCGCCTGCGCCATCAGCTTTCGTCCAAAGTCTTCCGTCAACATCGGACTTTCTGCATGAGTTTCCCCGGATCTTTCACACTCCGATGTTTTCAGCAGGTGAAAGCTTAGCACATCCCAACCTCCTGGCTCGTTGGCAGCTCCTCCCACGCCGATCCTGTTGCTGCTTTCGTTCAGCGACGTCATGACTAAAGATTGCGGGGCCGGGATTCCCCCCTCCCCTCCCTGTTTGCAAAACCATAATGAACTTTCATACTGACACGTCCGTCTCTCCTGTGACATCGACGGCGAAACCTCCGCCTCTCTCCTCTCGAATCTGCCACATGGTGGAGTAGCGGTTGTGTAGAACCCGTTAAACGTGTTAGATTATCAAAAAAAGTGTGGGTTATCAAAATTACTCCATGGTGACATGTGTGGGTGTTCAGATTAACCGTATATAACGATTACACTTTTAGCATGTGGATGTGTTAGCGTGACGTCACCACCATGCATTAATAAAAAATGTGAGTGCCTAGCGTTGGCAGTTTTTATCAACTGTGGGACACCAAATAATGCCATCAACTGTTCTTTTTCTTAACAAACGACTAAAAGAGCAAACGTGTGATTTGTGTGCAGTGTATACGTGGGACTTCATACCTGTATCCGCAAGTCAGTAGTTGTGATTTTGACTGCACTGTGGTGATAAAAAAAAAGTGCGTGTTTGCTAGCATCTTCGTGCGAGACTAGATTAAATCACCTGTGCAGCTTAGAAGCAGACAACTACATAATGACGAGATTAATTGATTTTAGCCTAGTCAAACAACAATTGTGGGAACGGCCACTGAGAACTGTTTCCAGGCATGGGTCAATAAGTTCCACAGTTAAAGAGCAGGGTTGCAACACATCGTTATTGTTTGCGAAAAAAAAATCGGGATGATTATAATACCACGGCTGTGACGTCAGGCTAACTCAACGCCAACATTAACCGTGAGTTGAAGTGTGCGTCATCGCAAAAAAGTGTAGGTTATCAAGTTATCCCACACTTTTGCCGATAAACCACACTTCACACTTTCGGATCCGGATCACGTAACCGGGAACGCACACATCCAATAACCAACTACAGCGTCCAAAAACGTAACTGCCCCATAACAAAGTATATTGACTCCGTCTAACTCACCTCCCCCCTCCACCTCCAAACGCACAAAATGATTTACCTTTCCTGAATGTCATTTTATCCCTGCTGCATCACATACCGACGTTTATTCACCCGGGCGGATTCGAAAATACGAGGAGCAACCTTCCGACGTTAACCCTTCCCAACAACGCTTCTGTTTAACTCCCCTCCCCCTCCCTCCACAAACGAACCAAAGGACTCGTCCGTCTATCACACACTTCCCGCTCTACAAACTAAAATGGGATGAACTTCATTCATTTCGAGATACTGATTAATCACAGTTTTCTTGATGCAATTTTCACAAAACACAAACACAAACAAGTTTTAATTAAATACGAGTTAGCTTGACGTCCCAACCGTGGTATAAATTATTTGTTGCTGACAATCTCACGATTATCGATTTTTAACCCATGGCTGCAATAATCTGTCCGGTTCGAATTATGCAAATATGCAAGTCCATATTGCATAGTCACAGGGTAGATCATCGCAGCCGTGGGTTAAAAATCGATAATCGTCAGATTCTCACCAATTACTTAACGTGCACGAACAATCGAAGACAAGCCGATATCAACAAGAAAAACTAAATCCTTAAAATAAAGTAGCTTAGAGACAGTTTTTAATAGCTACTAGAGGAAGCCCGTGCTACGCACGGCTGGTCTTGGATCCACCGTTTGCTACTCTGGCACGGTTTGGTTCCTCATGTGTATGTCCATGTTTCACCGAATTAAGTTTCTTCAATCCAAATTTTGTGCACACTGGCCCACAAACGCTTTCATCGAATTAAGTTTGTTCAATCCAATTTTTGCACGCACTGGCTAACAAATCCTGATTTTCGTTCGCTTCGCTCACTCAATCAACGCATCCCGTGACGCAAGTCAGTGGATGCACCGTTTTAAAAATTGTTACGTCGATGCATTTCCAAAGTGAACGGAAAACTTTATCCAGTACTAAAAAATACATATTACGAAAAACAAAAGCACCTGTCGTTTTGAGTTCCCTTTTGCGTGGAGCGCGTACTAATCCTTTTCGTTAAATTTCCTGAACACTTGTTAATGCTAAGAAGCATAAAAGAAATTATAACGAATTTTCTGAATCACGAAGATTAAACTTCCATATTTAAAAATCACTGAGTTGATCAAATGCTGTTAGACATCTGTCGCGTTTATGCTTTGTTCGATTTTTTTCCCATTACTGAGGATTTAATTTGGTGTACATAAACTGACAGACCACTATGCCCATCTATATATACTATAATACGCTTAGTTGGGATGAGATGCATGCAGCAAACTCATCATGCCCGGAACAAACCCAAACAGACAGGCAGGCAGGTAGACAGACAGGGGGTGCGGGGCAAATTATGGCAAGGATATGGGGCAAGGTGGCCTGATGGTTAGCATGACCATCTCCAGATAGCATGTTCCAGAGGTCCCGGTTTCGAGTCCAGCCTCAACCACCCCTGGCATTTTTGGAAAGAGAAGGGCCCTGTGATGTCTCGTGCTCATGTCGATTGTGGTATGCAAAAGATCCTAGGAATTTCCGATGGGATTTACCTAGCAAAATTGTCCCTCCCTTCTTCTGGCGTTATATGTCTAACGTTGGGTGCGCGTCAAACAACAACAGACAGGGGGTGCAGGAAGGAACGGGGGGGGGGTGGT
>JAHWFP010134150.1:27126-38846 GCA_023313725.1 Lithobius niger | reverse complement strand
GGGGGGGATCTGGTCACACAATGGAGGAAGTGGGGGGGGTTGAAGGGGATCAGGGGATGCGGGGAACCAGCTAGGCCGGCGCATGTTACGCCAGCCGGGGTACAGCTAGCTCTGTACTAATATTAAGCGTAAACCTTTCGGCTTTAACATGGATAAGTGAGATCACGCCATTAAACCTTCCAGTATAATTACGGGACGGTAAGTCAAATGGGTAGCGGACATTTTAGCTTTAACAAGGACACTGACGTCAATAATGCTTCCTATTCACGTTTCCTCAAAATGCGTGCGAATTACTGGCTCACCAGCACTGTTAGAATCACGTCAGTAAAATCCTAATTAATCCAAAAACCAGTTAAACATCATCAAGCAAGAATAATGCAGTTGTGTTGTCACGCTGTTATGTTATGTTATGTTATGTTATGTTATGTTATGTTATGTTACGATGCGGACATGCAATCCATTACACGATGAAGAACTTGTTGTGCAGCACGTGTAGGCTTTTTTTTTTTTTTTACCTCGCTCAGTTGAATTAAATTTAATAAACAAAGAAGTCATCGTGCCATTGCTTGCCAGTGTCTTGTTTTATTTATTTTTTCCGGGCATACATTTCAGCCGATTTTTTTAAAATTATTTATGCTTGGAAACTTAGGTTTTCGATGCGTCAAAACGTCGCCTTTTACTGTGCTTAAACTGCAGCACTTTCGGCTCTTTTGAAAATTAAGTGCTTTTTTTAAATTTAACTTTATTTTTGCTATGTCATTGTTATGCAGTAATTTTCAACGGCGATATAACTGAGAACCAGCCCATAAAGCAATTCCCTACTGCTCAGTAATTTTATGGGCGCCAGATATACGTAAGCAATTAGTATTAGACCACCATGATGTAAGGAATCCCTGAGTTAAGCAATCATTACTGTAATTCCTGCATCCACGCTGTTCGCAAGCTTCTCTTCTGCCATTAACATTACTCTACTGCAGGGATAGTGGTCAAAATAACAAAGTCAAAAACCAAGACTTGTGGATCAAATGGTGAGCTGCAAGGCCTATAATCAGGTGACCGATCTCAATCAAGCTGCATGTCAACAAGTCAATCATCTTGAGACGATTATTTGCAAGGAAGACCGCTTACCAATTTATGTAGTCAACCGGTCCATTTCTTGAAATAAAACCACAACAAATTTCGTCTTGCGAGACCCTTGGCATATGAAATAAATCCACATAAATCACTGTAAATAATACAGCTTTTACAAATTTGCCTTGACTTCTGAAACTAGCTATTTTTTTTTTCGTAGTCTGTAATGAAGAATTTGAGGGCGGAAAAATTACATGTTGTTGATTAAGAAGACGAGTCTGACTCTCGATTCTCGTATGAGGCCCACTTTTACTAAAGACATAATTTTCAGCCCAAAATGGGATCAGCCGACGAAGCGAAGTAATAGTTATACCACCCCTGGCGAACTGTATCAGATTTATCATCGATTGGCCATGTCCCGCACGTGGCCAATTTGGGAGAACTACGTCAAGATAACACCGAGACACCATCGAGACGTAGTTCGAGCAGATTGACCATGTAAGGGACATCGCCCATCGGGTCATAAATCTGATACAGTTCACCCCGGGTGGTATAACTAATTTTTCGCACGGTCCCTAACTTTCGAAACGAAAACAAAATTGTTGGGGTAAATGGAAAGTTTGCCTTCATAGCTGTGTTCTTTATGCAAACATTATGTCGTCACGTTTGCATAATTTTGTATTAATGCAGTCAGGTTTGCGGTCGATACCATTTGAGCGGGGAGGGAAGTGGGTGTTTTGTGTCTTGAGGGAGGAATTTTCTTTAAAAAAAAGGTGAGGAGAAACGTTTTTTTGTTAATTTAATGGACTGATATCTATTATCGTGTTGCACATCACGGAAACTTCATCATGTAAAATTTACGTCGTTCACCTCAGAGTCACGTCATGTGACATCATCCTACTTTGCTGTGCATGGCATCCGTATCACCACGCTTTGGTATGGCGGTATATCCCATATCACCACACTTTAATGTGACGATAGGAATACCACGCACTGTAAAGTGTGGTGATATGGGACATATCGCTGATCGTTTTCAGCATTGCGAAAGTTAGGGACCATGCGATAACATCCTTTATACACAATAAAACTAATAAATTTCACTAAGATCGACATGAAGGAGAGCCCTAAAGCTTGTAGCACACAACTCCGTTCCGTTCCGTCCCGTTCTGACGACTGACGGCAACGGATGGTCCAGCGCACATTGCTTTCGTCGCTAACCGTTCCAGTTGGTTCTGCTAAACTTTTAAATTGATGTTGCCCAAATTAGCAATGCAACTGAAGAAGGACTTGTAGCGAGCGACCTTAAGCAGGTTAATAAATAGAAAGTCGTAGTAAATTAGGTATTAATTCGTTACGCTAGGGCATGATGACATTTGAGCCCAGAAGGCAACTGAAATAGGTTCACATCTGTATTTAGTAGGGGAAATGCGTTCTGTGCAGGCTCGTGATGGGCGACGACCGCAGGTGCGCACACTTGTCCGATGCCATCAGTTTTTAACTGAAAAGGATTCCGCGTCGACAATCCCGTCCGTCGGCCGAGGGGGTCATCACGGAACGGGACGGAGCAGTATACGCGGCTCCTCTAATTTACATGTTTTAATCCCAACAGAAATTTGACGGCCTGCGACGTGACGTGATGGTACGAAACGGAACAGTAACGCTACAAGCTTTAAGGCTCGATGGAGTGGCCATGATAATTACCGCATGTTCTATATCTCTCCCATACGGTCAATTATGGAACGACTCGCCGTAACTATTTTCTGGGATACCCCAACGTTAAAAGTACTTTGCATAAGTTTTAACCAAATAAATAGGCGCGAAAACTATCACTTGTGCTACGATTAGTCCAGGCATGCGACACCTCAACGTAAAACAGCGTTGAACAAAATTGAAGCGAGGAAGGAGATAAGCTTCTTCAAGCCGAGGCCGACTGGGGGAGATATCACGTGTCT
The DNA here is from genome assembly GCA_023313725.1 of Lithobius niger. Classification (NCBI taxonomy): domain Eukaryota; kingdom Metazoa; phylum Arthropoda; class Chilopoda; order Lithobiomorpha; family Lithobiidae; genus Lithobius; species Lithobius niger. The sequence continues at coordinate 35,823 of JAHWFP010134150.1, read as the reverse complement.
CATTCTGAATCAACGCTGGTTGTCGCGCATGACGGAAAGTCGAGGGCTTTTAGCCCTGATTTGGCAAAATCAAATTCTAACGATGTTGAATCAACTGGCCTGGAACAAGAAAACAAAGCTCACAACTTCTATCCCAGACGACCTTGTGACAAGGGATAATATATGAAGCAGTAGATACAGTGTGGACACTCCCACAGGAGTGTATAGATTCAAACGCTTATGAAGCCTGCGTACTGTTAAAAAAGTCCTAGTGCACTCTGAAGACACTGACTGTTTCTGACAGCACACAGCCTCCACACGAAGCAGAGCAGTACACATTTCGAGTACTCTTTTTTTATTCCAAAATTACACACAATGAGCACTAACAATACTGGTAGTTGGTTTTTGGTCACAATCCTACATCTCAGAATTGGACGGTCCTGCGGTGTTTTGGTGGATTCGAGCGATGGTCTGTTCGAGTGCTGCTGCCACCATCCCATCATGCAAGGAAAATTGCGTTTCACTGTTGGGTGTACTTCACAGTAGCCTTGTAACTGTACACAAGGTCGTATATGTACTAGGGATGTGCAAAACTCGAAATTTTCGAGTTTCGAGTTTTACGGACTATCGGGATGGGAATCTCGTTACTCCTTTTTGCTTCTGTCAGTCAGTCTGAGACGTTCTCACTTCTACAACCTTTAGTTTGGGACAGAGGAGATCTATGTTGAGTTTTAAGCAAAAAAGTTGGTAATATATTCAACAAATTGCAACAAAACCTACCACATTTACCTAAGTTCTGTAGAAAAAAGAGCTTAAAAATTGTGGAATATTTCTTGTAGTTATATAGTGATTGTCGTGTGTGTAGTGTTTTTGATACAGGAAAAACTAATTTATTTGGTTCAGCGTTTGCATGGTTCCCACCAAAATATTGAAAGAATTTCCCCTGAGTTTTCCAGGTTTTCAGAGTAGTTGAGGTTAATTTTCAGATTACATACCGTAATTTGTGGAATGAAATTTTCTTCGCAGATGGGTTAACAGTTTTACTTGTTTCTAGGGCTGGCACGTAGCAAGAAATCAGGACTATTTATTGAACTTTTAGGTTTCAATACAAGTTAAGATATAATTTTATATCTGTGTTTAATCAGGTCCTTTTTTGAAAAATCATAGAATACCCCGAGATTTTCTTAGTTTGTAAAACCATACTCAAAACTCGAACTCGACTCGAAACTCGATACTCAACCCCCAACTCGACTCGAACTCGACTCGACTTGAAAAAGTTGTGATAGCACACCCCTAATATGTACGCAATTATTTATTTATACTAGGAAACAGGCTTTGGGCCTATTTTAGGCGGAGCGAACAGACCTTTATTTTATTTTAAAATTAAATTTAGTGTTTTAATGACCGTACCATATGTGTTAATGCTGCTTAAAAATCTTGGAGAAATGCTCAAGTTTGGACTATTTGCCGTTTGTTGTGATGTACTGCAGTTATTTGCTGGCCTTTGTCTTATTTTAGCTTTATTTTCAAATAGGGCAAAGCTATATATATATCACATTTATCACATTTATAATTTATTATTTAATTAAATTAAATTAATTATTTAATTTATATAATTTATTATATATCACATTTATAATTTATTAATATTACTAGAGGAAGCCCGTGCTATGCACGAGGCCGGTCATATTTCCCGGGACAAATTTCCCGGGACATTTTCCCGGCACTCTTCCCGACGACTTGTCAGATTGGTCGACCACTGATGCCTGGCTTCTTTTTGGCTGCAGGTAGAGTGGGAGAGTGCATTTTCAATGTGGGCGCAAGGAGGGGAGAAGTGGTTTTCCTTTAGGGTTTCCTTTTCCTTTTAGCCGGCTCCGATATTATAATAAAGATATTGATAGGCTTTCGTTTACTCCATCATTTAGTGTGTGATTAATTATTTGTAGCTTCTTTCCACATCCGACACACTAAAGATGTGAGCCATCGCCGCCGACTAAAAATAAAACGGCACGGTTGGGCTGCCATCGCTAATACGTCTGACATTGTTTACAACAATAATTACTGCTGCGCAAAGTGCCTTCCCCAGCTTACAAAATGTTAATAATAAAGCACTTAACTGTAAGCCGAACAGTCATCAGAGCGATAGTTTTTAACAGTAATCAAAAGATTCAGCAGGTTGGCAATGCTGCCGCTGGTCTAACACTAGTCTTGATAACGCCACCAATGAAAATATTGAGGCGCACACCTCTATCACGCTCAGCGATAGCTATCTTAAAAGCACATTACAATCCATCAGTAACGATCATAATATTGTAGGTCAAAAAGTGTTAGCTCTTAGGCCTACTTTAGCCTTTAGGCCTAATTTGTAGCTTTTAGGCCTAATTTTTAGTTGTCATTTTTATATCGTAAGTAGCGTCTGCGTTTGAGATTAGGCCTATTGATTAATGCATCACGGTATCGAGACTACACGTTGCTACACATTACTGTGGTAACGAGGAATCTTAAAACTATTAGACGCAGGCATGTTGTTGTTTCGTGCTGTGTGTAAATACATCGACTGCTGTATAGATTCGTTTTAAATTTATAGCTTCTCCGTGATACGACGATTTAGGTTTCATATTTGGGATTCCCATCGCTAGTGTAAATGCACAGTTTCGTCGTCATGCAGAAGGTAATCCCTCCATGCATTCTTTTTTTTTCAAATGGTGCTAAGGTGTATTGTTAACGGAATCCTTTTGTTTTTTATAGTTGCAATGTTCCATTAGTGGTTAAAATGAGACAATCAAATGTTATTATTTCATTGAGTTGCGTCGAAAAAGGTTATCAGCTAGAAAGAAGCAACCAAAATTTAATTTGCCGTGTTTTTTAAAGTTGACTTCACTACCACCAGCATGCTTCGTCGGAATTCCTTAGCTATTCAGGATTCTAAATTTACAATGGTGAGTGTTAGAAATTAATTCGACAATTTGTAATTTCTTCCATAATAATTGTTCGATTTACGGCAAATTTTGGCTCAGCAATACTTTTGAAGTGATGTACCAAATTTCATTTCAATCCGACCTTTCGTTTGGGCTCCACCCAATCTAAAAATGTGCAACCGACGGACGGACCAACCAACCAAAACCAACCAACCAACATTTTGCAATTTGGTGTCCTTTATACTTTATAGGCTACGCTTCGCTCGCTTCGCTCCGCCAACTACTACATATTTACAACCAATCTAAACTATTCACTCCAAACTTTTACAAGAGTGAGCATTTCTCTTCAGCCAACACCGGAGTTGATGTCTCTCACAAAACGAACTCGTGGTGTCTGGGGAGCGTTGTAACCTCTGCCGCGAAAGCTGAAATGCTTTTAGCTTTTTTGCTGTAGCATGTTTTCGGGCCTTGGAAAGCACTCTTGAAGTAGTTTTTTTTTCCGTTTTTTTTTTTATTTAAATGTTTAAAGTGATTTTGTTGAAAATGGATAATGGTACACCTTTTACGAAAATTTTCTTATTGATTATCAACTTCTGTGGGTGTCAACAAAACTGGAGGTAAAAAAAAAAAATAATAAAACAAAACGAAAATCTGTAGAGCTTTGACTTTCCAAAAAAAAGCTCATCGGTTCAACTCACCGGTGGAAATTTTCTAGTAAGGTACGACAGAAATAAGTTTAGCATCCAGAGTTACTTATCGTTGATCACAATTTTTCAGTAGTCTTGGGCCCGAAACAAATGGACCTTGAGAAACTTTTTAGCTCTCCGGTAAAGTTAATATATTAAAGGGACTTTCCTTCTTGCCCAATAACTGTCGTTGACTGTGATCTCAATGCGCTCGCTGGGTCGGAGGAAAGCTTGTAGCACACTACTCCGTCCCGTCACGTCTCGTCGCAGGCCGTCACATTTCTGTTTTTTTCTGAAAAGCATGTAAATTAGAATTATACTGCTCCGTCCCGTTCCGTGACTACCCGTCAGCTGACAGACGGGACTGTCGAGGCAGAATTCTTTCAGTCAAAAACTGATGGCATCGGGGAAGTGTACGCACCTGCCGTCAGTCGACGGCCGTCGTCGTCCGTCACGTGCCTGCGCACAACGCCTTTCCGGTACTAAATATAGATGCGAACCTATTTCAGTTGCCTTTTCGACTTAAACGTCATCATGCCCGAGCATAAAGAATTAATATTTTTCTATTTAATTGCCGACTTAAGGTCACTACAAGTCCTTCGTCGTTTTCATTGCCAATTTGGGCGCGATCAAATTTAAGAGCTCAGCGGAGCCGACTGGAATGGTCAGCGACGGAAGCAATGTGCGCAGCACCATCCGTTGCCGTCAGTCGTCAGAACAGTACAAACGGAACGGAACGGAGTAGTGTGTTACAATCTTTAGGATAGTGACCTGGAATCATCCACAAGGCCGACTGGGATAAAAGTTCCTAGCCCCAGTGAAATTAGACTGACTCTGACCTTGACAATAACAATGAATCCTCTTGGGATAACACCTGCATGAAAGCATATAGACTTGTTTGGATAGTACCGAAGTGAAAACAGGAGTACCTTCCTCCCCCCCCCCCCCTTCTTAATTCCGGTGATAGGTTTGGGTGCCGTCTTGGAACATTTAACCACCATTTTGGAAAATTACGCGATAATACTATACCGAGCGAAAAGTGGGAGCTACATTGACCAGTTTGTGCAAAGGTTCTTCAACAAGTGTTATAGAAAAACATAATTAAAATCCAAACTATTGTAGCACCGAAAGTTGTTGAAAATCCAAGATGGCGGTTGAAAATGTTGTCCAATCACGGTTTATTTTGTAACGAAACCGTATTGATCAGGTTGTAAACCGGTAAGAATGTTCAGAATAAAATAAATTAAACAATAAAATAGTTTATAACAATTCTAAGCTTTAAACTGCTGCTGCGGTGGTTCTGATTAATAGAAACTAGCGGAGTCGCTCGCTTCGCTCGCTCATTCTGCGTCGTCTCGCTCCCCTCCCCCCTCCCCTCCCCCCGTCTTGCTCCCCCCCTCATTTAATTTGCCATTCGGTCGGTAGATGGCATCGTATGTTCGTGCTGCTGGCCGTTGCATTCCGGGTGCAGCTACTATCTCAGCGGGTCTTGGCTGCTACTCTTATAATTTGCCTTTCCGTCGGTAGATGGCCTGCTTGCTGCTGCGCTGCAGATGGCTGCGTTGCGGATCTTGTGTAAGTATATATATAGATGTTGTATTATGGCTCATAAGAAATATGAATGTTTGCTTTATTCGAACAAAGTAGAAACACACTTTACTTTAACTAGATGCAGAGCTGCTGCTGTTTGTACATTCTGTAGAACATGTTTCAACTATAAACTGCTGATGTAGAAGTACTAATTAAAATGAACGGATGTAATTAGGCTCAATTAAAGGTGAATATGTGTGTACAAGTGTAATTAAAATTATTTCCTATGATTACCATGTATATAGGTACCATTTATATACATATATACAGGGTGATCCAAAAGTCCGTTGCACCCTACCAAAAGCCCTACAGAATTGGAATTAGGCACCTGACTCATAGGACTTTGTTTTGTCCCTAAGATCGGGTCCATCCACTGAGCTTGCATTCGGGCGCCCTGCCCCCCTCAACCCCCAGAAATAAAATTTACCTTTTTTTTCCTGTGATAAATAAACGTTTGGTTCCAATTGGGAAAAGATGCTCATGGTCCAGACAACGTGATCGCCGAAAACTGCATGCGAATTTGAAAAACGCGATGCGTTTTATTACATCTTCAAAGTAGCCCCAATGCCCACATGTGGCTTCCCTGCATGGTGAAGGAAATTGTACGGTGCACCCATTAAAAGTCCTACAGCACTGAAAATACACACCTGATAAATAGGACCAAGGTTTTTCCCTAAGATGGGGCGCCAGGCCTGCCTCAACACCCAGATACAAAGTTTATCTATGTTCCTTAAACTAAACAGAAAAAAAACACCCCTGGGTTGGGAACGTTCAAGCAATATGTCTCAAATAAGTAATACATCTTAATAAATAAGCTTTTTTCACCCCCCCCCCCCCCCGTGATCAATCGTTATCAATTGACGAACAGTAATAGGTGATAGTGCCTGCGCTCTTTGATTTATGGGAGGTGTTAGGAATCAACTGCCCAACCCAGGGGTATTAGTCATGTTTATTGTAGGGAATAGAAATAAACTTGGTAACTAGGGGGTTGAGGGGGGCAGAGTGCCCCAATGTAAGGTCATGCATGCCCCTCCCCCATCTTAGGGGCAAACATTCGTCCTATGTCTTAGGCGTGTAATCTAAGTGCTGCAGAACCTTTGGTGAGTGCACCCGCACCGGACAATTTCCCACACCGTGCAGGTAAGCCCTCATGAGGGCGTGGGAGCTACATTGAAGATGTAATACAACACATCCTGTTTATCTCATTAGCATCCCGTTTTGGGCGATCAGTTGCCTGACTCATGCACTTAATTCCCCAATTGGAAGCAAACGTCTATTTCTGATATAACTAGGGGTTGAGGGGGGCAGGGTGCCTCAATGCAAGCTCATGCAGTGGCCCCCGTCTTAGGAACAAACTTTGGTTCTATGTGTCAGGTGTGTAATCTCAGTGCTGTAAAAGATTTGGTTAGGTGCACCGGACAATTTCCTTCACCGTGCAGGAAAGCACTCAAGTAGGCGTGGGGGCTACATTGAAGATGTAATAAAACGCATCCCGTTTATCCAATTAGCATGCCGTTTTTGGCGATCACGTTGTCTGGGCCCTGCGCATATTTCCCCAATTGGAACCAAACTTCTATTTCTTACCGGAAAAAGGTTAAATTTTATATCTGGGGGTTGAGGGGTGCAGGGCTCCCTAACGCAAGCTCAGTGGGTGGCCCCCCACCTGACAAAACAAAGTCCTGTGAGTCAGGTGCCTAATTCCAATTCTCCAGGGCTTTTGGTGGGGTGCAACGGACTTTTTGATCACCCTGTATAATACGCTTAGGTTGGGACGAGATGCACTGCACACAGCAAACTCCTCATTAAGACAGCCAATGGAAACGGCTCAAATTAACCATACAATGAGGAGGCGGTAGCAATGCGGGGGAGGGGGAGAAGGGGGGGGGGAGAGGGGCAGGGGGAAATCTGACCCCACAATGGGGGATGGTGGGGGGACGGGGGGGGGGCGTCGCCGGTCGTTTTCATTTCATGCTGCCCAGTAAATTATTTCGCTCGCGCATGCGGGAACCAGTTAGACTGGCGTATTTTCTGTTTGTATTCATGCTGAGATCGATTTTAAACTGCTCCTATGGTAGTTATGGTTAGAGTAGATGTACTATACAATTAGGCTCAAATGAAAGGTGACCATGTGCATTTCATAACAAGTGTAATTAAAATGCTGTACTGTAATTAGTACCACGATATCACTGTTTGTACAATCTATACAGGACAGTTTTTTTTTCTATTTGTATTCGTGTTGAATTCAAATTTAAACTGCTGCCATAGTAGTTGTAATTAGAGTAAACGGAATTCCGTCAAAAGGGTTAATTTTACATTAAATATAAATGGGACCTTTGCTTAGGAAAACTGAATTCTGCACATTATTTGTTAATATTTATTTTATTCAGATCAACGGTTCAGAAGTTACAAGCTAAAAGAAAGCCTCTTTTGGGTAACATTTTCGGCCGCCATCTTGTTTTTTGTTTGCTCACTTCCGGTGCAATAATGTTTTAAGTAGGTTATTCTACATATATTAACTGAAGAATTTCTATCAAAATTGGTCAATCTAGCTTCAATGGTTCTCTCGTTGTACTAGTGTGAAGGCTACCATGTTATTTTCCTAGACAATGGTGCGATTTTTCAAGATGGTGGCAAACCAGTCACCGGAATCTTGGGGGACGCTCGTTTCCCATTAAGTACTATCCCTCAACATATCCCCAAGACTCCATGAAAAAATTTTTTATCATCAATGTCCGGAGTTTGGTTTTTTTTTTTTTTTTGCAAATTCCACGCTCGAAGAACGCACATTTTATCGTATTCGTCTTGTTCACAATGAGCGCTCCTTGTATATACCATTAAACGCCCATGAACCGTTAAAATTAATTCGATAAAAAAAAAAGGGGGATGGGCCGTAACAGTTATAATTCGAATCTTACTTCTGTCCGGGGAGCGGTTGTTTAGGGCTAACTCCATTGCGGAAAATTCGGCGTTTATGCGATCATTCACACACGTGATCTGGGTCCGGTCTAGCATTAACCCAATGCCTTTATTCTCACTTGTTCACGAATTTAGTTGATTAGTCTACTAGATGTCATAGTGGCCGTTAAAGGGTTAATCATCCTTTTCCTTTGCGTAGTGCTAATTGTGTTGCCATACGGCTACGGCTGACGGGACAGTAAAAAAAAATAAGAGTCCAAACGCGTGCCCAAGCTATGTGAGGGGTCCCCCCCCTCCCCAAGCATAGCGAGCAAGCACACCCCAGTGGTTATAGTAGTCGTCTCCAAAACAAGAGAATACCGGTTCGAATCCCACCACTGACAAAGTAACATGACTTTCAAAAAATTCATAGGATGTCATAGCGACCGTTAAATGGTTAATACATTTAATTTAATTCAATTCAGTTCCTCCATGGAGGATATGAAAGCAATTAATAAAAAAAGGGTTCAAAGGGTTTGGTAGCGAGCGTTGACCGCAACTAATAACATTGAGTTCAAAGGGTTTTAGCAAGCGTTAACCGCTTCCGGTCATTTGCCCCAAATGAATCG
>JAHWFP010134150.1:11199-27116 GCA_023313725.1 Lithobius niger | reverse complement strand
AAAGGGCTCAAAGGGTTTTAGCAAGCGTTAACCGCTTCCGGTCATCTACCCCAAATGAATCCCTAAGGCCCTACGCAAAGGGTTCAGAGGGCTCAAAGGGTTTTAGCGAGCGTTAACCACTCGTGGTCATCTGCAACCTTCCTTTGCAACAATGAATTCTTCCAACAGTCGAAAATAAGGTACTTATACTATGCTTCAAACAATGAACCATGGGTACAAGATTTAAATACAAATTGTTCATTGACTTTTTTTAGAGTTTTGCTTACTAAATTGTATTTTTTTTTCTTTAACCCTTTCCATTTTCCCCCCCAAAATTATTTTATCCTCGCTAACTCCAATTGCTAACTGATAACCAACCTAATAATTTTTTAAGAGCTGGTACAAATACAGGGCACGTTGTTTGCATTTTGACACATGTTGCACGCTTCTTTTTCCAACCTTTCTTTTCTTTTTTTTTTATGTTTGAGTCTATATTTGCCACTGGCACGATTCCTACTGGCAAGAAAAAGACGATTCACCTTGGGAAAACATAACTACAATCTGGAGCCCTAAACAGAACTTCCGTGTTTGCTAAAGGAAGGCTGAGGTGAGTGATACTATAACAAAACATAAACAGATGGTTGTTTGCTCTAACTTATCACATTTATACAGTTATAAGATAATTATTGCTATATCAAGCCTCTCGTTTCCTTGTTTCGAGTTTGATCTCATAATCCAAGTTTGAAAATTCTGCTGTAAATTTTAGATGCATCCAGTGCCGTGTGGACAACTTCGTAAAGAAAGCAAACTAATTTTTATGAAAACTGTTATTCTATATATGTTGGCCAAAATGTACTGGTCCCACTTTCAAAATGGAGGCGATTTAATGATGGCCAATTAAACTTAACTATCTTGGCTCCTTGATATCCAAATTGCCCGCCGTTTTTTTTTTTTTATATGTGCGAAAGATAAAGCAGACACCAGTTGACCTTTGCAATCATTGCAAGAAATTTTATTATTATTATTATTTATTATATTTATTAAGATTGACAATTGGTTTTTGCCAAGCTTTAAACTACGATGCATTATTTTATTTTTTATGAAACATTGACAATGATTCCCGGCTTTTCCCCTCATTCGTCCCTCACGTTTAGCGATGCCATCGGGGACCATTGTGTCCCCGGTAGGTCTAACCTTGGTGGTAAGGCATTCGTGACCCCAACGCATCACCCTCAACCCTTCCATCCATCCAAGCCATCGTCTTCGTTTTAAACTTTTAAACTGTTTTACTTTCGTAATTTATATATATATATATATATATATATATATATATATTTAGTTTTAACATCGGATGGCAGTCAGTGGCCACCAGGTCTTGCCATTCCGGTTGCGTTTGCAACAAACCTATATTATTATTATTATATAATCACCAGCATCGTTTATAGCCATTTACTGTATTTCTATAAATTTAAAGACATTTGAAGTATGCTTAATGGTGAACCCAGAAAACACCGTAACCTAAAAATTTGTAGTATAAATATATAAATATTCAAATAAATGAATAGGTATATGAAGATTTGCTCGGCTTATAAACATTAGTAGGACATTAGACGATTATTTAACTAACAAATGGCCTATATGACCATGCTTAAAATTTATTCACATTCTACATACCGAATTTTACTTTTCATCTTGCACTCTAACCCCTCCATCACGTCCTCTTGTTCACATTTCTAATGTTACCCCTTTTAGGTAGGCTGTCAGAGACCCGCTACGGCCCTTGCCTTTCCTGTTGCTCCTGCAACGAAGTTTATATTTATTTATTATTATAACACCAGGCCTAAAATTCAAATCTAAGTAAAAATCGGGGCCTAAAAATCTTCCCAATGAGTTTCACTTTCTTTTTAAAACCAACAAGACCAGAGTTGTTTTCACACCCATGTAATCTGATAATCTTTGCTAAGCTGCAACGAAAAAGTGTGGGGCAATAGTGCGGGACAAAAGTGTGGGAAACAAAAATTCAAAGGAAATCCACTTGCTAACCAAGTGGATTAGCCAATGAATTTTCTTTGAATTTTTGTGTATAACTGCGGGGGGTTCGTTTTTCTGAATACTTTAATGAGCAAGACAAATCATGGATTTTACTACCCCAACAAAATAAACAACCTGGCGAGGGAAAATAAAATCCATATGTCAGCTGTTAAAATCCTACTTACGCCATCAAAGCTCAAAATTCTTTACTTATATAATTAGGGACCGTCCTATAACCCTTTTTGTGTAGGCCCTACTGGACTACCTAGAGGGCCAGTTGCGCAACATTTGATTTTTAATGTGATGTCATTAATCATATTAGTTAGATTTTTGTAGCTCTTTTGTTATTTTATTTGTCTTGTTTTAATGGGGCAGAACAATTGTGGTTGACGCTCCCTAATAAATCAAATCAAACCCAATTAAATAGACGAACAATACGTTGAGGCATACTGTGGATACGATAGGGTCAAAAAAATACGAAAACGTCACCTTGGTTTATGGGAATTTATCAAAAAATTTACTATTCAAGCAGTCGGATTTTATTTTATTTAATTTTTTATTAAAATCTTCGTACCTATAAGCATGCCAACAAAAAAATTTTTAATACATATAATAAACCTTGAATATAATACCCAGTTTTAACATTTTCCTTGTATCTTGACGCATGAGCTCGTGTCATTTTAGATCGATTAAAGAAATTAGATTTCGGTTATGGCCATGGTGGTTGAGGGGTGGCAGAGTTCAGTTTAGCTACACTACGTTGATTTAACCGGGAACTGGAAAGAGGAAACTGGCAAATTTTTTGTTGTATCTTCTCGTACCCCACCCACCCCTCCCCCAAAAATTCCAAAAGTCTTCATTTTCACGATTCAATTAACCGGTGTCCGGAGTAGGTTGGGGGGGGGGGGGCGAAAATAATGGTGAAACTTGAAGACGAAATTGAAAGAAAGGCGAAAGGAATTAAAACTAATGAATGTTTTCGTAACGTATTTTTTTCCCCGCTCTTGAAGGAAATGGAGAAAGAAAGAATGTGAATAAACAAACAAACACCCGCCGTCGTCTCTTAAAAAAATAGTGAGGATTTATTAGGCCGCGAAATAAAAGGTGTGCTTCTCAGGAATGAATGAATGTCGAGACTTATATATACGAGACTTATATATAAAAGGCGTTGCCTTTTGGACTTATATATCAGGCTGCCTGAGCAGGGATTCCAACCCACGACCTTTGAAACCAAAGCTGCCTTTGTCATTATGGCTCAGAGTAGAAACTCGGCCTTTGGTTTCAAAGGTCGTTGGTTCGATTCCCCACTCAGGCAGCCTGACATATAAGTCCAAAAGGCAACGTAAATAGGTTTGCATCTGTATTTGTTTAACTCTTTTTTAGCCTTCCGCTTTCCGTCTTTAACTTTTGGGTCTTACACCACTCTATATTTGCATATTATTTTGTTTTTGTAATTAATTTTTGGCTTCTTATAAAGGGACAAATTTTATTTGGAATAAAATTTCCCAAAAGAAGGACGTTTGAATTTTGAACTAAAAATAAAAATAAAAAGCCTCGTCACCGGGTCACTTTTGTAAATTAAAAAAATGCCCGAGAAGCAAAGATTTTTTTTTCATGGCCCTATCGTTTTTTTGTTTGTTCAAGGAGGGAAGGGACTGGGGAAAATGAAAAAGAGGTGGGGCACGATAATAATATCGTTTTATTATGACTATGACGTTCGTTTTTCCCCTTCTGTTGTCTTTTTTTTTTTGCTACTGGCACCGTGACTGGGTAGGGGCGGGATGAGAAGGAGGAGGAAGATACCGGCAGGGATTTAAATGGTTCATAGTCCTGCACGAGTTTAGTCCCCGGCCAGAGATGTAGACTCTTTGGACGGCCAAAGCGAAACAAGTTTCCGAGTGTGTAAAAAGGATGTTGTCCTCAGATGGGGACTAAACAAACCTACTTTTGCAGAACTCGTGTACTATCCTTACTTTGGAGGTTTGTCGCACTCTCAGCCGGAGCAAGGAGCCAGAAGGCCTAGACGGGTGTCAATCTATCCACGGCCTATAATGGCTTAAATATCAAAACGCAGTTAAAAACAATTCACTTCCTCTCAATCCCTAGTAAATACTCGTTTGAGTTCCCTGTTGTGCGAACAACACAGTTACTAATGAGTCGTGCTACCAGGGAGTTTGCTTTTGTACGGCCCCCTTTTTTTTTGGTAGGTGTGGGCCTGAAATCCCCTTAAACTGGCACTACCAGCGATTGAAAGTCTGAAGAATCTGGCATCATCTAGCGCTATCTAGCACTGGCTTGCATTAAGTGAAGGAATGCACGATGCCATTTCTTTTAACAAATCAAACAAGCAACGAGCCTCCTTGATTATTGAGTGAAAATTTGGTACGTCCTTGTGCACCTGGGAGCAACTGTAAAGGTTGGCAATATCACTGCCGCTAGGTCTATATGGCACCACGGTATTATCGTACGATTTTCAATCGGTGCTAGTGCCACAGACGGCATTTTAACTGAGCGGCCTTCATGGCTTGAGCCTTTTAAAAGAAACTACAGAAAGATATAAACACAACCAATAACCAACAATTACTAACTAAATGCACAATTCATAAAGTATAAAAAAAATGTAACACTTACAAAATTCCACAGAGTGGTATATGTCAAAGTACATGCAGTTTGACCACAAGCATGTATCGTGGTGGCCAACAACAACATTTGGTGAATTTTTGCCCAGCTTTGTGTTTTACCTTTATTCGTTGGTGCCGCATTTTCGTCACTTGGACTTCCCCACACTAATGTGTGGGCGGCGTTTCTTGAGTCCTCCTGGTATTTTACGAGCGTCTATGTCTTCCTGGAGGGGGTGGCTTTATTCGACGGCAGCCATTGTTTTTGTAACTATTTTGAATATCAACAAGGCACTCTGCTACCAAAAACATACAATGGATTATTTCTGTTCATTCTGGGGCGAACGCAAGATAGGCTGTGGACACTCTACATCCTTTTCCGAGCAATTCAGCCTATTACCCTTAATCTGCTTTTGGTGTTGGTTAACGACCCGGGCCCCTTTGGGCCTCGTGCATGCCGGGCCTGGTGTAAAGACCCTCACTCTCCTCCCCCCCCCCTTCTTTCTCCCCTCATGGTGGCTTTGTTTGGCATCCGTTTAAATGTAGTGTCGAGGGTGCCTGCCTTTTTTAGAAGGTAATGCTAAAATTGAAACATTACAATTAAAGATAAACGAACGAGCCACGTGACAGGCGAAGCCTACATTGACTCTTGTGAAAGCAAAGAGATGCTGATATTTTCGGCTGAAATCTTGGTCTTGGTCACCTAGAACAATGATATGACAATGTAAAATGCAATACGAGGCTTGCGTGCTTTTATACGTCACTATGGGCTTTGCCGGTCAGGTGGCTTGTTCATTTAGAGTCTACATCACCAACAAAGTAATTAACGCATTACAAAACACATACAGATTCTCCAAACAAAAACAGAACAAAAAAAATCAAGAAAGTTGGGTTACAGAAGCTAATATCAGTAAATTTAACAAGAAAAATAAATTATGTATCAAAATTAAAAAGAATGTAAGACATACAAAATACACGATCTCGAACTAATAAAAAAAAAAATGAGGTACGAAGGGATCTAGAAACAAACAAACAAAAGATATTTTTAAAACAAAAATGAAAAAGGTAAAGGTGTGTGGGAAATCATAAATAAAGTAACCAAGCAAAAGAAGAAAAAAAGTTTCGACAACCCAATAAAAAAGAATTTTGAAGGCCCATGTTTTTCCGAAGTGAAAGACTAATTTAATCGAAGACAGTGACAATGAAATGAAGTCGCAATTAAAACGAAGTATGAATTTGACACAAGAGTGGTGCCAGACAAAAGAATTATATGTTAACGAGAAAAAAATAAAATGTATTATTTTTAAAAATATTGTTGATTTATTGTTTAACTACTTTAATGCCCAAAGATAAACCCAATAGGATGGCATGCAAAACAAATTGAACGAGCGGAACAAATTATATGTTTGGAAATAGACGTTAATGAAAATGGTAATTTGGAAAACACGTCGAGGGACTGTATAAAAAATTAAAGCAAATTATGCTAAAATTGTATTTTGGGAAAAAATTTCTGAATTTTTAAAATAAAACAATACTATGTGATTCCAGGATTAAAATTTTACATTTTGTATTAAACAGGATGGAAAGCCAAATGGCGTCGAGAAGGGTTAAATAAATACGGATGCAACCCTATTTATGTTGTCTTTTGGACTTAAATGTCAGTCTGCCTGAGTATAGAACCCACGACCTTTGAAACTAAATGCCGAGGTCCCACCGCTGAGCACGTATTTGGCCATGTCAGTATGTCTCAGCAGTAGAACCTCGGCATTTGCCTTCAAAAGTCGTGGGTTCAATTCCCCGCTCAGGTAGTCTGACATTTAAGTCCAAAAGGCAACGTAAATTGGTTTGCATTCGCATTTATTCTACATTTTGTATGGTATTGAAGTATACGGATAATTCTCCCACAAACATTATTGTAACTACTATTTCAGTGAAATAAAGGAATTTTAAAGCCTCCTTAATGGCTTACAAATTTAGGCCGTCAATAGTGATTATTGGTCGATAGTTAAATTTTAACAACAATTATTTGGTTTTCAGGTAATGGACGCCTATCAATCGGAACTGAAGAAAAGTTACACAGATTACTTCCTAGTCGTTTTGAATGAAATGAGAGCCAATCGTCTTTTCACTGACATTGTGGTTGAATGTGGAGGGCGTCAGTTTTGTGCCCATCGAGTAGTTCTTGGTGCCGGTAGTCAGTACTTCCGAGCAATGTTTTCAAACGGTATGAGTGAAACGTTTGCAAACAATGTGTGCCTTAGAGATGTGGATCCTGACATCTTCGAAAATGTTCTTGCGTTCTTGTACTGTGGCACAATTCCAGTTATTTTAGACGTCAGCCGATTGTTGGCACTGATGTCTCTATCAGACTTGTTCATGGTTCCATTGCTATACCAACATTGTTGGACTCAACTTCTGCATATATTAAATTGTGACAATTTTTCCTTACTTGTAGAAGCTGCAGTTCTTCATGCTGAGGAAAAAATAATGGAAAAGCTCACAAGTTATTTTGCAGTGAACGGAACCCAGATAGTAAAGACAGAATCATTTCTTCGAATGTCTGAGGAAACCCTACAAAAATTGTTGAAATCCTTAAAATTCAGTAGTAGTCCCCAGCATTCAAACAATTTAATCGCAAGTGCAATTCACTGTTGGAAACAGAAAATTAGTGCTGAAGCTGAAAATCGTTTAATGAATTCTTTCATCTTACAGTTATTTCCTGAGTCCGAATTGTGTGAATTTAAGGCAAAAGACAATGCAGACGGGAAGACACTTGACCTATTCTCTCATGATGAAGACAAACAAAAGATTACTTCTGCGTTGTTATTCATAAGCTACGGAATTAGTAGTGCAACTGCCCAGTTGTACAACATCAGGGAACAGTGTTGGCATACACCAAAACAGATGCCTTTTTTGCCACACGAGGGGACATCTGTACTTCAATGTCTAAATTTTGTGTATTTCATTGGTGGTAGAGACGTCTCGCTATTCGCAACATCTGACGTATTAGCTTATGATTACCAGAATAACATTTCGTGGAAAGTTAATAGTTTGATAACCCCTCGTGTGAATTGTGGAGCTGCCATGCTGGATTCGGTTTTATATGTTGTCGGAGGTTGGAATTGTGGAAAGCAACTAAAATCATCTGAATGCTACAACGTAACGTCTAACAAATGGATAGAAATTTCTTCGATGAACAACGCATATTCTCTACCACGAGCAGTCGTAACGTGTGGCGCCCTATTTGTTGTGGGTTCATGCTACAGCACTCCAGTTATTGAAGAATATCAACCTTCATGCGACCAATGGAACATCATTACATCGATACCTAATTTCTCACAATGGAATTTGCCTTTAGCTGCAGCAAGATACGGAAAAATATTTATCAAAAGTAGAACTGACCGCAATATACTTGACGTTTTTTATTGTAAAAGTAAGAAATGGGAAGAACAGAAACTAAATGGAATTCCGCATGATGCTGAACAAATGTGGGCAATAGAGAATGACAAAATGTCTTCAGTAATCTTGATTTTTTACCATCCAGACCATGGTGTATTTACACTGAACACTGATGACCAAGAAGTGGAAATATTCACAGCTGCTTTCCATGAACTGCCATGCAGCAAAAGGCTCATTGTTCTAGGTGAGTTTTGATGTAGTAAGAATAAACATAGTGCACCATAATTACAAGAGAAGAAGAAAAAAGATATTTAATTTTTTATATCTCTTGAGAATTTCAGTCTGCTCTACCAAGAATACGGAACGCGGCTTATCTCTGTGGCATGGAAGCATCAAAAACCGTTGCTCTGTTGTATCATCGGAACTCCCTTCCCTTATCAGTTGTTAGAATGCGTATAAAAATCGTTTGTACCTAACCTTTTGTACACTATAGATCAAGGAGAAAACAACATCTCATAGGTTCTAACGACTGTAGTCACTCTCACCATATGTCGTTTATTACCTACACTATACATAAGTGCAGCATTTTATATAGCTTATGCCATGTCTCAAAAGTCCCTTCCAATATAAAATACAGTGCACTGGAGTGGATATAGGTTGTTAACGAACTACTGTGAAAAAATTTGCCAAGTATGTTTTCGTTAATCAACAAAAGTCGGAGGTTCGAAGGCAATCAGATACTACCCTAGTTCTAAAAATCAATAGTTCTTAAAGTCAATACATAAAAAAACAACACTTTGGGCATAACCCAAATCAACAACAAATGCATAAGTTATTAAGGGACATGAAACTAAGCCTAATCATTAAGCAGAGCAGAAATGACGCCATAAACACGGGAGAAATGGGAAAAACTATGTGTGCAGTGTAGCAAACCATTCAACGGCCCGTGGCCAGTTTAGTATGGTTTATTATGGAATGGTGAGCATATCTGTTCTATATGTCTTTCCTAGCCGAAATCAGGCGGCGTATTTCATTTGATCAGATTATTAGTGTAATTTTTTGATGCAACAGGTTGTGCATTTACCGTTGCCCCTCAGTAGGCTTCCCTGCAAAGCACAAAATGTTTTGGCCATATCTTCCATATTTACGGCACAATTTCTTGTTCCTTAACAACTTTCTAATTCACTTCATGCATCTATCTTGCATAGAGCATTTTCTAAAACACACCGAACAGCTCAGCACTACGACCAAAGCTCATGAAGGTTGCTCTTAAAAACATGGTGAGTGTTCCGATGACGCAGCATGACGTCATTGCTGAATCATCAGACTCATTGGTTCCAGCAGATAGTTTATCCGCTGAATCCATCGACTAAAGATTGCGAACCTGCAGCATTGTTCTTTGCTAGGATAATTATGAGAATTACACCATGCTGACTTACACTGAAAAGACCACGGTGAAAAGACCACACCAAAGCTTTCTGCTTCAGTAATTGCACAGATCAAAGCGTCACTCGTTTCTGAATGGTTGCTGACAAGCAAACCGCAGATCTATACAGTGTTTCTATACAGTGTTTCTCGGCGGGATTCGAGAATACTTATGCCCGTATTAGGGCAATGACGTTACTTCCGTGAATCGTCTGATTTTCACAGAAACACGAAAATTCTTCTTGGCTTGGGTACGTTTAACTTGGTGTATCAGCAACATAAAAATGAGGTTAGGCCTAATAAAAAAATGCCAATGCCGAAGCGAACGAAATACCTTTGTTTTGGGAACGGTGTTAGTGGCGCCCTGCCCTTCCGTCTTCCCTCCACGTAATATGTGGAAAACCAATATATTTTAGTACTATGATTCAGGCACTTTCAGCGTGCCTCGTGGCAGTGTTTTGCTGTCTTGGACGACGCGGTTGGCATGCTATGTGAAACCGTGTGTTAAGCCTTTCTACATATAAGGAAGCTGTGGTGATGGCGAACGCATTTATCGGCCGGCATTTAGTCTAAACTAGCTTAGCAATGCCCTTGGCAAAGCAAGCGTCTTGGCAAGCATAGCATATGATGGAGAACCTCCATTCTTAAAACCCTTCTTTTGCGATCGACATTGGCCGCCATTTTGCTCCCAGAAACATCCAGCGAGTATATGTTATAAAACAAGTAACGTGTGGCGTCACTTTAGACGGTATATTTTTGGATGAGCCTGACATCGACCTCCAAGTCAGTTTGGGTTTCATAATCGGATTCGCTACAGCCGACTTCCTACAAGGGTATTATCCACGATTCCATTGCGATTGATTTTGCGCTGTTTGGACGGGACTTTGGGACATTGGTACATCATATCAAAAACCAAAACTGGGGCCGCCAAATTACTGAATATGGTTCAGCCCTTCAAATTGAGTGAGATCAACAGCCCAAAACATTATCTCCAAGTTATCCCCACCATCTCTTGGTATAATTGTGGCAATATTTTTCCTTCATCGTCTGTAGTTCTGATGGGCAGGTTACATTGGTGAATGTTCAGGTTTGTTGATATTGCTCGATCACATCCCTCCTTTGAAGAGTCGAACCCTTCTCAACTTATTGGCAGCTCTTTGACGAGTTTTGGTTTTTCGATATATCATATATTTTTAGTTTTGATCTCAATATACAACTGTTCAAATCACAATCATATCTGATATTATGTAACTTCTTATAAAATAAAATTCATATATTTCTATTTGTAGTCGAGCAACTAATTCTTAGCTAGCGCGAACAGAGACTACGAGAAAGCTAGAAATATTAACATTTTAATAGACAAAAGTAAGGCTACGAAATATTAATGCTTTCTGAAAATGCAAGTGAAAAAAAATGCACCAATTTTAGTCAACATTGATTAAAACTAAATCATGCAAATAAACAAGCAAGCAAATTCATAAAAACACAGCGTTTTGGTGTCACAAACTCAACACCGCTTTCAAGAGCAAAAGCAAGAATGCTCATTTTTGGGGAGAGTCGGCAACATAGCTTCGTAAAAGGAGGGGGGAATACCATACTACCCACGCATCCCAGAAATAGAAAAGGGTTAAACGAATGAAAAGTGCAGTGCAGTGTAGTGAAGGGAATGGGTTATTTATGCCAAGCCAGATCGTGGCTTGACGAGAAATGAGGACGATAGGGAAGGTCAGTCTTTATACGACCGGCTGTCATTTCTAAGGGTGGTCGCACACCAAATTAGACAAATGTATTGCGACGAAACGTTGCGAGACAAAACGTCGCATCTGGTGGAAAGACCCCCACCAGACGTAACTAGAATGAGCTTCCTTTTGTTGCCGTGTGACGCCTAAATACGTCTCGCGACAGTGTCTCATCCGGTGGCACTCAACCCATTGCTATGGTTTTAGAGACGTCTGTAGCACGTTGAGACAGGTTTCGACAAAATGTCTTGTCGTGAGACCAAATTAGACGTTAAGAATTAGACACACCCAAAATCGACATAACGTCGTTGCAAGACGAAACGTCGCGAGACGTCGCATCTAGTGGAGAGACCCCCGTCACACGAAACTAGAAGGAGCTTCACTTTGTTGTCGTGAGATGCCTAAAAACGCTTAAAGACATCTCGCGACAACGTCGTATCCGGTGTGTGGCGTTCAGCTCATATTGCTATGGTTTTGGAGACGTCTGCAGCATGCTGAGACAGGTTTCGACAAAATGTCCTGTCGTGAGACGTTTTGTCGAGGTTAGTGTCTAAAAACCATAGCAATGAGATGTGCGTCACACACCGGGCACGACGTTGTCGCGAGACATCTTTAGGCGTCTTTAAGAGTCTCACGACAACAAAACGAAGCTCCTTCTAGTTTCGTCTGGTGGGGTCTCTCTTTGTCTAATTT
This sequence comes from Lithobius niger, assembly GCA_023313725.1. NCBI lineage: Eukaryota > Metazoa > Arthropoda > Chilopoda > Lithobiomorpha > Lithobiidae > Lithobius > Lithobius niger. The sequence continues at coordinate 15,232 of JAHWFP010134150.1, read as the reverse complement.
GGTGATCGGCCAGCCTAAGATATCGCGCTCACAATCAATAGTTGCAATGACGAACTAATTCAATTCACACATTTTAGAAAGCTGATTCAGATCACCAATACATACTGTACATACTGCCTAGTGTAGCTCTTGGCTTTATCCCCTTAAAAACATTCATGCATGTAAAATCACATATCGTTCAACCCGATCCCTTTCATCAAAGAATTCAGATACATATGAATTTATAAAATACTTTAATAATTGCTAAATTTAACTAATTATGTTAACGTGAATTGGCTTATCAGTAGTAATATCACGAGAGCGTAGTTTTTAATCGCTAAATTTTCTCAACCACGAGTTGCATTCCGAAGCTGAAAATATACTGATCGCTTGCACGAGGTGTTTTTATCAGCTTGGGAATGCAACGAGTGGTTGAGAAAATTTGAAGATACTTAAACTACGCTTGAGTTGTATTTGAAACGAGAATATACCGTCTCCTTTAAACATCACTTCAACTTGCATAAATACGGCAGTGGTTTCTCGCTTGAATTACAATTCCTGTGCGCACGAAATAATGAAAGTTTACAAATTTTTGCCATATGCACTCACTGATTCGTTTAGTGCTTATAGGGCAGTGACATAACGTAGTATTATTGTATATAACTCTATGGTGGAGCTGGTAACTGGGTTAGCTGCAAGGGGCACTGGAGGGGAAAAAGAAGGGCGTCTTACTGAAGCCAATGCTATTAGACTGGATTTCTTAAGTCTATAACGCGCGATTTTTGTTGTTGGTGAAAACAACGTTTTTTTAAGCCTAAGAAATCCGCTCTCAAAGCACTGCTTGTCTTGACTAGAAATGCCGTTGTTTTCCCTTACATCTTAATCTAGTGCCCCTTGTAGTTATGCCCTCCAGATGCTATCTCGTAGGCAATATGATGTCACTTGCGCTGCCCTATAGGAATGGTATTTTCTGCCGCTGCTTCCATGAATTAAGGTGGCACATAACCATTAAAAAATGATTTTTCGCAAAAAAAAATCAAAAAAATTTTTCTTTTGGTCATAAGAAGAAGGACATTTCTATGGAGCTGGGGACTTCTGAGTAATAGGTCAAGTGAAACTTTATTTTCTTTTCTCTCTCCTGAAAAATTTTCTTTTTCAGTATTTCTACGTCTCGTGTGCTGCTGTGAGGAACTGTAAAACCCACAATTTTGGTTCAATTTTGTTTAAATAAAGCATGCACTTTGGTATAAGTGGTAGGTTGGACTTAAACCTAAAAAAAAAATTAATGAGGTTGCAGTTTTAAAATAAAAAAACCTAATATTTTAAATGAAAAATGGTAATTTTTTTTAATTACCACTAAACTACTTAAAAATGCTTTATTTTCTTCAAATTTTGTTAAGTCCTAGCTCTAAGGTTTACCTTTCCAATGATGTGAAAAACTTTGAAAAATATTAATTAGAAATGTTTTTACAAGTCTTTTACTGAAACGCCGATTGGCGCTAATTATGGTAATTAATTAAGCCTAATTAGCATAATAATAAAAGTATTAAATTTTAGCTTAGAAAAAGTTGTTTGTAATCATGATGTGAACATGAAAGAGGAAAAAGCAGAAAGTTAAAAAGCACTTTAGTTATTAAAAACACATACAGAGTAGCCATCAAGTGCTGGTGAAACAACGAAATCACGACATTTCGGTTCCGAGGTCGGAACCGTGTTTCAGGTGAAGGGTTAATACATGTCAAACAACTTTAAAAAATAAAAATAAAAATTAATAAAATAACAGCAGAGCAGGGCCATGGAAATAAAACTTACAAGTCATAACGATGCAAGGTTCCATGCTAAAAACTAAAACCAAATAAAATAAAAGTCAGCACAATTCGAAAGATTGTGCCAACAGTCACACTAACTCACCCAAGTCTGCTGGTCGAATGAGAGAGAATTCGGTCGGCTATCCGAACCACCAAACCACCAAACCAAGCCTCCTGTTCATAATCACTTAATACCTACAGCCAATCACCTACAAGACTACATTAAGTTATGCAATGACGCAGGCATCAACACATTTCCACCAATCAAAATCCAGGGACCCACTATTCAAAACATAGCCGACCGAATTCTCTTGTTTGACATGTTTTAAACCCTTTACCTGAAAACGGTTCCGACCTTGGGAACCGAAACGTCGTGATTTCGTTGTTTCACCAGCACTTGATGGCTAGTCTGTATGTGTTTTTAACATGAAATAGGCACAACATATTTTTTTGGCATTCAAACAAAAAAATTTGTTTGAATGGTTATGTGCCACCTTAAGTAGTTTTGTTTTTCCAATGATCCATCACAACTTACCGAAACCGAAATCGCCATGAGAGTTGACAACTTGTAGGACAAACATCTATCCCAGTCAGAGCGCGTTTTATTTTTAATGAAAATATTGTGTTCTCAAATTTAAAATAGAATATGATCCATAACAATACTTACGTTTTTCGACAATTATTATTAATTTATTTCTACTATTTCCGGTTGATTCAAGTACCACATAATATTTACGAACTAGGGGTTATATTTACCGTGACGATTCGCATAGCAGTGGCAATAGGCCTAATGAGAACGGCCTAACGTGCTTGGGCTACCGCTGATCTTCTGTCACCATGGTAACCAAAGATTAAGCGCTCATCCGCGAAACTCAAATAATATGACACTTGACTATCAGGTAGGTCGTATACCTTTGGAAATTAGTTTTGGCTCACCAAATGTAGTTCTTTCATACTTTCGTTATGCGGTGGAAGCCAGGATACCAGACGGGTCGATCGTTAATACAAGATGGAGGGGTGAGGCCGACAGTTTCACAGCTTCCTTATTTGTTTAAAGGGCTTAACGTTAGAATTCGATGCATCGTCCAGTTAGCCGCCGATTCTGCCACCAATCGTGCTGCGAACACCCCAAAAACGAATTGCTCTAGAACTACTCGTGACGCGCGATACGCCGCTTTGACACCAAATTACTAAAGTTTAACAATAATGGCTTCATGCTACGTACCTCTTTGTCCACTTTGGCCTCTGGAGGTTTAATTTCATGAATTTCACACAGAAGAAGAACCAAGGTACGTGTGTATTGTACTGTATAATACGCTACGGCGTTTTTTATTCTCATTAAAACTGTGTTAAACAATCCTTTGACGTAGCAGTAAGTCGTTCGAAGACTTCAAGAATAGTCACCATTTAGGTAAATCTAATAATGAGATGATCACCATGTTTTATAGCGTCCCGTTAACACTAATCAATGCTATGATTTGGGGTTAACGTTTTAAAAAGCCAGCAAGTGCACATGTATACAGTATACTGTATACATGTGCACTTGCTGGCTTTTTAAAACGTTAACTACTTTTAGTGCTTTTATTCTGTCAATGATTTGGGGTAGTTCGTTCTTCGTGCTTTCAGTTCAGTGCACCTCTTGGACGGCGCGTCTTGGATGCTACGCGAAACCGAGCGTTAAGCCTTACAGTTTAATCTGATAAAACACCGTGTGGTTGTTTAATCGGTGTTAATGAGGCGTGATTGGCTGGTGGCTTCCGTTTATTGGCTTCCCATTGGTTAATTGTCGCTAGAAAATTATGAAGGTAATTCTCAGGAAAAAATATATCAGCACTCCTTACATTAAACTGGTAACAAAAACTCAACCGAACTTGAAACTGGCTACTCATGATGACTTTGGTTTTCCTTCCAAAATCTTTTTAAAATTCCTTGTGAGGACAGCACACTCACAGGAAGCTGTATTGGAACCACGGTGCAGAAATTTACAGACGCATCTCAAACTTTGGGCATCACCCATACTTTTCCACTGGTGCAATTATCATACTGCAAACAAAAACGTCAAGTATGCCGTAAAAGAATTGGAGTTATATGATTGCAGTTTCACTTGACTTGCTAAAATGTACATGGATAAAAAATTTATGATTTTTAATTGAAATAAGCAAATGTACAATTGAGAAAATTGCATCTGTTAAAGTGCTGTTGTGCTTTAACAATAATTAAATTGGCATTTAATTGGTATTTAGGAT
>JAHWFP010134150.1:0-11099 GCA_023313725.1 Lithobius niger | reverse complement strand
CCCCCCCCCCCCCCCCAACACAGGGCACGTCTGGAAAAAGAGTGGGCCAAGGACTTCTCAACATGGGCAAACAAAATAAATTGGGCTACACATATATTGCAATGTTGATACAAAAATAAATTAATAAAATAAAACAATAAAAGCTTAGTTTATTCATTTTATTTCAAGTTTAGTCTGCAAGTGTTTTATTATTATTTCTTTTCTGATGGTCTTTGTTTAATGACGCATTATTATCTTTTGATGTATTTCGCCATTGGCGATGGGACGAAATATATTAATGCACAAAAACGTTAAATCACACAAAGTAGGACGTAAAGTAAACATTCCTAAAATAAATGAAATAAGAAAACCTATGATGGAAGGTATAAGAATTTATAGGGGTTTGGTGGTACTAACACAAATTATAGGCGAAATTATGGCCGTGTCAGTGTGGCTGAGTGGTAGAATCTTGGCCTTTAAGTTTCAAAGGTCGTGGGTTCAATTCCCCGCTCAGGCAGTCTGACATATAAGTCCAAAAAGCAACGTAAATAGGTTTGCATCTGTATTTAATTATAGGCTACGTGCGGTTCCTGGTGTTTAGCTCTGGTGTTGCTTCTACTGTGCACCTTGCGCAGCGCAGTTTATTTGAATAAAAAAATCTGTTCACAACAGGGATCCGGTAGCAAAATTAGTAGCAAGACTTACTAAACAACATAAGGCCAAATGAAAGAGTAGGCACAAGTTATGGTTTGTTTATGAATTGAACCATTACGAAAAACGCGCACTACAATGATTATAATCGTTTTTTGGTGTAGACTTGTCCCATAAGTGCTGAAACAGGAAATGTCTTCGAGCGAAGCGAGACGACGCCGAATGAGCGAGCGTCAGCGAGCGACTCGGCTAGTTAGAGATTAAGGAGTTGACCTCTACCCTCTATCTGAACATGTACTTCTTGATGATGGAGGAAAGTGATGTTGTTACCATTGTTTAAACTTTGAAGAACTGATTGACGTCGTCCTCTACCCTTTCCAAGCACAAAAAAGTTATAAAAGTCAACTTTGATTTTGCTTAAACTTAATTTTAAGTAATTTGATTTTAAGTTTATGAATTTTAAATTGACTGCCTGACACTGGGCTCTGCCCACTCATCGCCATTGTGATGAACTGAAGATCTTATGTCACTAAGATTAAAAATTAAGTGACCAACACTAGTGAATGGGGTTAAGAGAAGTGGCACAGCCAGTGGCGTAACAAAGTGTCTCTGGGCCCATAGGCAAAATTTATAGTCGGGTCCCCCCTCCCCCCCCCCAAAAAAAAATCCTTTGGGACCTTTTCGACTGTCTTGGTCCAAATGAAACGCATTTTCTACATTATTTGGTTTACGTTACCTGAACAACCAACAGCTTTTCAGCCAAAAAAATTACTTCGTAATGCAAACATACAATAATGTTTGAAAAGATTTATTAAAAAAAATGTCTGTGTGATATTTTTTAGCCTACTTAAGTATCGAATTATTATAAGCTTTACTTAGCAGCTACATTATTACACTTGTTAAATGGGAACTTGGACTTGCTTATAACATATTGCACTTTGAACTGACATTTACATTCCGTATTTAGTTCACACTTGAGGCTCTTAAGGCGATAGTTTCAGCTTGCTTATCTCAATGCAAAAATCTCAATGATATTGTCCATACCCATATTTCGATGCCAGGCGGGCCCCCGAGTTACAGGGGCCCCGTAAGCAGTGCTTACCTAGTCTACCTGTACGTTACGCCACTGACACAGCCGATTCTGTGCCCAAGGGTTTTATTACCTACTAACATGATGTAACAACATGCACAATACATCATGCACAATGCAGAACAAATAAATAGTTGCATTTTTCCAGAGCAGCTACTTATTTGTGATAGCATAGTCCTGTAAACGGACCACAGATGGTGCTCAAAACAAGCCACTTACGCTTGATGTGCTGTTCGATCAATAATCGTCTTGCTGCTCCGAGATCAAACTTTCCTCCCACGATTCATGGCTATCCTCACCCACCTGTTAGATGTTGAAAAAGTGACTGGAATGATTATTTTTGCTCAGTGTTTTCCAGCATCTGCATGCTTGTTTGTAGTGAAACGTCTCCTGTACACTTTTTGTACTATGCCCTGTCATACTTGCATATTCACATTGTCTCTCGTGCACTGGTTGTATCCTACTAGGCTATCTCTCTATTATTTTATTTTTTATTTATTTTTCTTTAGCTTTGGCAATCGTATTGAACGCTTGCAAGACTTTACCCTAATTTGAAAACGTGATTGTTTATCCAAAACAATTTTTTTAGCGCTACAATAAGCATAACAATAGCAGTTAATGTCATTAAGACATATGCCACTATGTCGCCCGCTTAAGAAACGATTGCATTACCACCCGACCTACCTGCACATTCAAGCATGGTGACCACTAGATACTTGTGTCGTTATAGATAAAAAAGTTTGGTTGTGATCAGGCATCTGAGGAAACCTAACAATGCAACGGAAAAAAAAAAACAGAAATTTCATTTGATCGGGAAACTTTGGCTGCCTGACAACATAAAAGTATTATTTGATTTATAAATACTTACCTACTTACTTACGAGCACGAAGTTCAGTTTGATATTACATACAGTATAAATAAAAAGGCAAATTACACTACTGGAAATAAGAATATACAATTAAAAAGGTGTAAATACAGTCTACAAACTTCTACAGTAACATAAACAAAAACGAAGAGTTTATAATACAAGTTTGGAGCATCTTTAGTAATTCAAATTCAATGTAATATATAGAAGCATTCGTACAATTAAATATTATGCAGAAGAAGATTTTAAACAAACAAACCGTTTATCAGAATATAGAAATCCTTCTTTACTATTCGTTAAGAAACATGGCTGCATCGACCTCCCAAGGAAGGGGGGGAGGGTATCTCCAGTGTATAAATTGCAATCTTCCTTATATGGGAACTAACGGAGCTGACTTCTGGTTTCCCATGGCTTCCAGAATCAGTGCTGAAAATAAAACAAGTTTACTGAGCAAGTGCAAAAACATTGAGTTCAAGCAGTGGGCAGAGCTAAGATACAAATTCATACACTCAGTAGCCACCAAGAAAATGCAAGGGGTTGACTCTCACCGTACAATTAGTAGGAAGTTTTTAGTCTCAACCAGATGCAAAACAAATCAGAAGATTTAAACAAACATTTTTTTCGACATAAAAATATTTACCATTGTTTATTTCGAAGTAAATACGTCTCTAACCGGCTAAATCTGTCCCATTAACATTATTTTTAGTAGCCAAGAAAATGTCGAAAAACCACCGGCTGGTATTTTCCAGTGAAGTACGCATTGTAGTTGTTGCAAAACATTTCTGTGGGAACGCAACAAAACTGCGAGCTCTATTCATAACTTACAACACACTATAAGGGTTTGCAGGTGACCCTGCAACTACTAAGAACTTTTTTTTAATACTTAGAAAGTTACAAGAAATTTCTTCGACTTTTTTGTTCCAAGAAAATTGGGAAAAACTTGTCTACTATTTTGTGAATCGAATGTGGGAAAACCCGTACGGATACATGTGAGTTTCACTTAACTCAACAAGGGAGTTTAAGAAAAAAATATCAGTTTGCAAAATTAGACTTTTACAAAAACAAACAAAAAAAAACACACACTTCAGAAAAATAGGGGCTCATTGCGTCGGCATTGAGATACTGTTTTCCAGTCTTACACCTAACCTCATAATCAAGGTCTTGTAGCATAAGACTCCATTTTAGTAAGTGGCCATTTTCCCTGGCCATCTTTTTAAAAACCAGTGGAACGGATTATGGTTGGTTTCTATGATGAAGAGAGTACTATACAGGTACGGACGTAGTTTTGCGATTGCCCTCACAATACCGACACTTTTCTTCTCAGTTGTCTCAAAGGCTTGTTCTCTCAGCGAAAACTTGCAAGAAAGGTACAAACATGAATGCTCTTCGCCATCAAAGTTCTGGGATAAGACGATGCCCATCCTTCGAACCAAACAATCACATTGGACAATAAAGGGAACGTTGTAGTCTGGCACTCTTAGAACGGGCTTCGAGAATAAAGCCTTTTTTCAGGCTGTGAAAAGACATTTGCTTTTGTTAATCCCATGTTGTGGGATCTGGAGCAACTAAAGAGTATTTCTGGGAATACTCAGGGATGTCCCTGTGCTAGTATACTACCAGGCGAAAGAATGACCTTACGTCAGTCTTGGAAGCTGGTCATTTGAAGAATTGAAATGTTTGCACTTTTGCTTCTTGTAGCTCACGAAAGCCCTGGCAACTTGATGACCCAAGTTAGTAATACTGTAACATTCTACTTGACTTTTTGCTGCATTTATGGTTTAACCAGCCGTCTTCACTGCAGGTAGAAAAGAAAGTGACCTTCCCAAGAATTGGAGCTAACTGCCACATTATCTTGAAATGTTTTGGTGAAGTCTTCCCTGGCAGTCGAAAAGACTTCAGGCACACTATTGAAACAGTTTATGAGATCCTGTTTCTATTTTAAGTGTGCCTAATTTCTTTAAATCATTGAGTGCTTCTTCTCCACTCATAAGCACCTTCACCAGGCTTTCCTGTCCACTCATGAATGGGTGGTATGGGATCCATGTTGGCTAAGTGCTTACATATGCTCTCACGTGCAACATAGTCCTTGAGCATGTTGATGTGGCACATAGTTGGCTGTTTTCTACCTGTTGACTTCTCTACCAAATAATTGGTTTCTGAAAACCTTTCTACGATCTTGCTAGGCCCATCCCAATAAACTTCGAGTTTATTTGCCCTTGACGGGCGAAGTACCTCACCAAGTCTCCAGGTTTGAACTGGCATTGACTGGCCCTTCTATCGTAATACTTCTTTGCTGAGAGCTATGCCTCAGTGTTGTTATCCTTAGTGATCTCTCTGCAGTACCTATGATATAGTAAGCTAAGGACGTGCTCCAAAACACAAGGTTGCACATCGGCAGCAGCCCAGTTTTTCTTCTGCCACAGACTAACTAACTCACTTGGAGTAAAGTCTGTTGCTTTGTGAAGACAGTCCTCAGTGCAAACATTGCTCCAGGCAAGCACTTCTCCCAGTCATGCAAGTGTTCGTGACATATGCATCTTAGGACAGCTTAAGAGTCCTGTGAAATCTCTCAACAGAATTCGATTGAGGCTGCATTGCTAAAGAGTGCACCATCTTCATGCCACACTTTTCCAGATATAGCGTAGTTAATTCCAAGACGAAGCAATTACCTAAATCTGCCTGCACACACGCAGGGAAGCCTATCGTTGAAAAGACTCCAAGTAACGCTTCTACAATGGACTGGCTATCAGCATGTTTGAGGGGTATAGCCTCAGGTGATATTGTCACCGGCTCAAGGATGGTTAGATGTACAAATAACCTTCTTTGGGCTTGGGTCAGACAGGGCTGACAATGACAACAATTGGACTCTGCATTGGTTCATGCACCAGGAGACCAAAACCATGGGCGCAATGGGTGCTTTCCACTCTTGCCAGTGTATTAGGACGTTAGACAAGAAGCTACATAGTGCTCTATATCAGAGAGTACTTGGGGACAGTAGAACTGGGTAAGGTATCACCTCTTACCCGTTTCTATAGATAATTGAAAGTTACTTTATACAACAACTATAATTAAAACATCAAGAACTACAATTACTTACCAGATTTGTTACTATAATTATTGGGGCGCCGGAATTGTATCGACACGGAGTTACGTTAACTCCGGAATTTTTTTTTAATTCTGACCCCTGTCTTGGACACGGAATTACAGTAACTCCGGATTCGTGATTTGCTTTAAAAAGTGTCTGAAATAATTCGGAATTGTGGTAACATGAATTTACTGTAACTCCTGATTTTTTTGATGATTAAGTAACGTCCCTGCCTCGCTCGCGGTGCTGCGCTCGCTGCGGCTTTACGTATTACCGTGTTACTACAATTCCGTGTTGCTACAAATCCGTGTTACTACAATTCTGGATTGTTTCAGACACTTTTAAATCAAATTACGAATCCTGAGGTACTGTAATTCCGGGTCCAACATAGGGGTGAGTGTTTATGAAAATTCCGGAGTTAACGTAACTCCGTGTTGGTACAATTCCGCGCCCCCTAATTATTAACAACACTGCCTAGAATTATTACACAAATAGCAGCCATCAGTAAGTGTTTCCAATAAACTTTAAATGTAATTTTCAATTTTATTAAACGCTTGTTCAGAAACAGAAAATGCTCAACCCATAATCAAAGAAAAGAAATTGCAGAACCTAGTGAAGAGAGCGTATAAGCACTATAATGGGCAAGTCAATGTAAAGAACGATGGTTAATTTCAAGTTAGTGATGGGCGAAATGGAAAACGTCTTCTTCTAAGTAATCCTTTCAACATAAACGAAGGGAACCTGAAATGAGAAAAACGTCAACAGGATAGAAATTGACCGAGCTGTATCAGCATGACTTGAGTTAGGTGAAGTGACAAGTTGTTTGGAAATTTAGAGAAACCAAATTCTTTGGAATATGACAAAATATCCCTGACTGGTGCAGAACAAATCACATTGGAGTGATCTGGTTGGTTTACAGCTGGAATCTTGGACAATCCCCACCTCTCAGTTAATGAATGAAGTGATGGACTGCTGATCAAAGCTGTTTAGCATGTCTTGTAGAAATGAACATTTCTGATGTGAAAACTCGATATTGTAGGTTTTCTAGCTCATTAACTATGCAGGCCAAAATCCACGATTTCGAATTGGGACAAACGTAACGACATATACAGTATATCCGACTGGGAAAATAGTAGAATTCTGCATTTTGCTGGTTTCTCTGCTTCTCCTCAATTTGACACTGTCCACCCAGTACCAGTAACTCAAGACCTGCACGTAATTCATGGTTGAATAGTAATTTAGAATGAGTCTTCTTAGAATGGCGCGTAGTTCGGATTAACAGTAAATAATTATACAAGTTAATTTCATGTGGTTTTGCAGACACACTGTCACATTTATAAACCTGTTTAAAGCTTCGAATTTGCCACTCAGCCTGGCCGTTTGTAGCAGGGAAAATGGTGCTATATACATGCCACCACGTTTTAGCTACGTTTCAAATTCGACAGATTTTTGGGTCTGTTTTTTTGTGTCTGATTATTAGAGTTTGAGTTCACTGTCTGACACTAATAATTTATAATAACATAACATTGCAAATAATTCTCGAAACTTAGTAATAATTTTAGAAGAGGTGTCTTCTTCACAGCAAGGTTTACTGGGTATTCCAAGTGTGCTTTTTGTGTGCTAAGCTGTTATGTTTGACATTTAGGCATGGACCGCAAATTTTATAACAACAACTCTAAATTCATGTCAATCAATGGTCACCCACTTTTGAAAGAGCAATAGCTTTTATTCTAATAATGCCTGGGTACCCAACTTGAAGCTCATTTAGAACATTTCCACGTAGGGGCTTGAGATTATAATTTTAGTCCGCCAAAACAAAGTTTGCTGATCGATTCCTATTTCATTCTTATGCTGAAAGAAACGTTTAAGTTCATCGGTATCATTCTTAGCAGGCCAGCTGTTTAAAGTGTACTGAAAAACTTTCATCGGCCACGTTTGCACCCTGCATATTGTGCATGCTGGGCACACAGCACAGGGCACGAGGATGCAGTGTATATTATGGAAACTTGGTGAGTTGTGCTTACAGTTTTAAAAAAAAAAACCGTTTGTTGATATCATTTGTGGTTCCCGTTTTATTAAACATTCAAATACCAGAGTACATTCTGGGACACCATGTACTTCTTCTCCTCTGGAAGTAGGAAGGCTAAAAATGTGAGAAAGTGCCGGAAGTTAGTATATTAATCCGGAATTCGTTTAGGCTTATTTTCGAAGTTCTAGGATATTCTCCTCCAAAAAAAAGACATTGTTGAAACGAATTTTTCGAAGTTGATTGTTAGTTGTGTCCGAATATCGCACTGACCTGCTGAGAGGCTGGTCCATAATTGTTACGCCATGTAAGCGGCACGTGGTCCAGTAATGTTGTGAGTGGGAATATGAATAGCCTTCATTCAGGAATCAAGCACGTGCAAATCACGAGTGGGGTGGTTGTGGAATTGCTTTATGGCTATTTCAACTCTAATACTACAGAATACTCATTTAGCAGTTATATTAAATTACATTACACAAAGATATGAAAAAGATTAAATACTAAATTACGTAAAGGAAATATGCTGACAACAGAAAAGGGTGTCAAGACTATTTCTAGGTCTACATTTGTATCATTTCAAACAGCAAGATTCGATCATTAGTGTTTACGTAAAGCTATCAGCCGTTTCTCTCCTTATCTGTGGTAAAACTCGAGCAGCTTTGGGTACGAGGTAGTGCCCTGTGTAGGCCTAACTTACATTCAAACTGCATGAAACGGTTGGTAAATTACGTTAACAAAACCTTCAGTTAGTCTTAATGATTCGTTCAGTGCTTGGCTACGTGTTTGCTATAGCGGCTGCTCTGGTTATTTTTTTCTTCAGCCGTGGCCGAAGCATCGGGGCACGTAGTGTTAGATTAATGACAGATAAATATCTGGTATTACTTAGATATTTCAAAGCACTACATATGTATCTTTCGCCTCTTTACATGTTAACCGGCTTTGGAGGTTTCGGTGGCTTCGTTCTTAACCTACATACAAAATACTAACGTTGGGCCACAAATTACCTCGGAGAAAAGACCATTTAATTGGCCCAAGCACAGTAGATGGTTTTGATGTGGTTGTCTGTCACGAGCATAACAGGTACAACAATAATGTACTAGAGAGTAGCGAGATGACGCGGAATGTGCGAGCAAAGCTAGTTACTACTAACATGATATACATCACGTGACATTGCAAGGCAGTGTACAAGGTAGGTAGTGTTACAAATCAGCACCACCTACATACCGGTGGGTGTGGGTGTATTATGTCTTGGGTATTATTATTGAATAGTTGCATATTACCAGAGCATCTATTTATTTGTGATAACATAGTCCTGTGAATGGACCACAGATGGCGCTCAAAACAAGTTCCTTTCTCGTCTGTCGTTCGATCAATAATTGTCTTCCTGCTCCGAGATCAAACTTTCCTCCTACGATTCTTGGCTATCCTCATCCACCCACCTGTTGGATGATGAAAAAGCCACTGAAATGCATTGTTTTCGCTCAGTGTTTTCCAGCATCTACATGCTTGTTTGTAGTTAAATGTCTCTTCTACACCTTTCGTACTATTCTCTGTCATACTTGCATATTCGCATTGTCTCTTGTAGACTTGTAACCTACTATCTATGTGTTTTATTTAATTTATTATTTATTTATTTTTTCTTCTGTTTGGGCATGGTGTTGAACGCTTAGGAAAATGTGCCCTAAAAAGAAATCATGATTGTTTTTCCTAATTACAACTGTTTAGTGCTACAATAAGAATAACAACAGCAGTTAATGTCATTAAGACATAGGCCACTGTGTCGCCCGCTTAAGAAACGACTGTATTGCCATCCGTCTTTACCGGATAATATATTCAAGCATGGTGACCACTAGATACTTACGTCTTTACAGCTAAGGGAGTTTAGCTGTTTTCAGGTGTATGAGGAAGCCTAACAATACGACGAAAAAACAGAAATTTCGTTTGATTGGGAGCTTTTGCTTGCCTGACAACATAAAAGTTTTATTAGATTTATAAATAACTACTTATTTACTGAAGAGCACGAAGTTCAGTTTGAATTTGTGTGTGCTGTAAATTACATACATGATAATACATACAGTAGAAATAAAAAATAAAATTACACTACTAGAAATAAAAAAACGTGCACTTAAAAGATGTAAACACCGTCTAAAACTTCTACAATAACATATACAAAAGTACGAAGTACCTATAATACTGAGTTGGAGCATCCTTAGTATTCAAATTCAATTTAATATTTATAAGCATTCGTACAATTGACTGTTATGAAGTTATAAAACTAAAATACAGTTAAGGCATCATCTGTCTAAGTTTAACAATTAATTTTGTAATATGATTTTTAAAGTTCTAGTTACTGTCACCCGTTAGCCCTAAATAGTTAGCAGCTCTTACATTCGTGAAAGGGATATGTGGTAATGCAATCAGAAGTGACACTACAACTTTTGCAATATTATAGGAACATAGGTCTGTTAACTAAAATATTTTTTCTCTCAGACGTAATGTAGATAAACTGTTTTAGTTTCACTAACAAAACATCATTATCAACAAGCCATATATTATTAATGTTATCAAACTCATCCTGTGATTGTTATCATTATTGACAACAGATAACATAATAACACCATCAGCCTACAATAAAATCGTTATCTTATGTGCAACTTTCTCAACATCGTTAATAAAAAACCGATAAGCTTAACGTTTTCGTGATGACAAAGTGCTCAAATAATGTTGCTATAAACCTCACTAGTACACGCTAATCACTATGTTGTGCTGAGAGCTAAATTTAGTAAGTAGATTTAGTTTTTTTTTGCAACGTCCGATGACTTGAGAACGATTCAAGCCTATGTTGTAATGGTGGAATTCTATCCCGCATACAATTGGTTTGGAGATGACTACTCTGTCTTATGTACGTTGTTTCGTCCCTTACAAAGCTCACAGTGCGCGTTAGGACTCTTTTTCCTTCTTCTGTTGGTGGCGGGCTGCAATTTTGCGAATAAGTGAGTTAAACCTGGGAAATACCATTTAGTGGTTTGGACGTCAGTGGAAACGTATGCGTATTTACCATTGTATCTTAATGTTGTTTTCAACAATTAAATTCAGTTTTAAATATAAATTTATGCCTTTGTCTTCCCACTGTATCAATAATAGACGTTTCTACCATTTCCTTCAGCAAGGCTATCTCTGAACAATTTAAATTCACATTTTACCGTAATTTCCCACTTTCGTTTCCCCTCTTCCCTAATAAAAAGTTTCTGTTAAGTTATTTTTACAAATATTGCCTCAGAATCATTTAAATTCAGTTTTAAACATAAATTAACAACCTTCGTCTTCCTGTCCTCTCTGCCCGAGCCAAAAAAAGTTTCTATTAATTTCTTTAGCAGAACTGTCTCTGAGCATTTTAAATTCA
>JAHWFP010134147.1:2248-25295 GCA_023313725.1 Lithobius niger | reverse complement strand
TGTCAATCTGGCTTAGCGGTAGGACCTTGGCTTTTGATTTCAGAGGTCGTGGGTTCGATTCCCCGCTCAGGCAGTTTGACATATAAGTCCAAAAGGCAACGTAAATAGGTTTGCATCTGTATTGTGTCGTATAGTGTCCGCGGCCTATCTTGAGTTCTCCGCAGAACGAACACAGATAATCGATTGTACGTTTTCAGTAGCAGAGTGCCTCGTTGATATCCAGGATGGTTACAAAAACAATGGCGGCCATCGATTAAAGCCACCCCATCCAGGAAGACGAAGCCGCTCACAAAATACTTGCAGGACTCAAGATACACCAAACACACAATAATCATTATTTTGTTCCGTTCGCAGGTTCCTGCCCGAGTCACCTCGCTGGTTAATAACGCAGGGTCGCTACGAGGAAGCCCTAGCCATTCTTCGGATGTGCGCCCGACGGAATGGACGAAGTCTGGGCAGTGAGGATGAGATTTTACTCATCATGTCTTCGTTAAAGAAAAAAGTAAGTCTGCATGATATACTCTTTACGAACACTTTTACGAGCGTTCATTCCTGGTGTATAGCCAGGCTTGGGTAATTGAAAAAAAAGGTAATTGTTTAGTAAATAGCCGAAAATAAGAAATTACAGAACGAATGCCAAATTGAGTCAGTTAGCGGTAAATTCATACAAGGGAAACCCTATTTCCGTTGCCTTTTGGGTTTAAATGCCAGTGCTTGAGTGGGGAATTCAACCCTCGATCTTTTAAGACCTAAAAGCCGAAACCTCACCGCTCTGATAAGAAGCCATAAATCAAGAATCAAGAATCAAGGTCACGTGACTATATTTGCTAGCAAAAAAAAAAACGAGTTAATTTTTTGCTGTAATATTATTAACCAAAACAAAACCTGTTACCGGCCAAGCTTTTTAGACATTTGAAATCGTATCAAATTCCTAGCTCTTTCTCCAAGTTTATCCCACTGAGTAATAATATTTCGAAGGTTAAACGAAATATAAGAAATTTATTTTCTGCGCAAATTTTCAATTATTTCATTTACCGTTGCAAGTCCTAGTCGGTGGGATTAACTTGGCGAAAGATCTTGGCGTTTGATATCACGACTTCAAACGGCCGAAAAACCTGGCGGGAATCTTTAACAAGCTTTGTTTTGGAGTATATATCACATCTTTTTGGTCCAAACTGATGAAATACATTTTGTTTTTTTGTAATTACAAGCCAATCCGGTTTTATAGTCCTTTTCTTGCTTTTTGGCTTTAGTTCCTGTTTAAATGGATGTCATTGTGTATTTACCGATTTGGTATTACTCTGTTAAAAAATATTTTTGAGCTTTATTTCATATGAAGCAACCTTATACTCTTATAGAAAACTAGCTGAAGCTTATTAGACGTCTTAGGAGAAAGCTTAGTAAGGCGGGGCCGAGGGGGGAAGGTGAAACCTAGAAACCTTCGATCGTCACGTCGGGCTGAGGTAATGTCTAGAAGAGGTCAAAATATATCCCACACCAACTGAAAGAACATGGTAGTCTCATACACTACCCTGGCCTCTAGTAACTGGCCGGGACTTCTCTAGTGTCACCTTTCCTGCCATCAACCAAATCAACTTCTTCGGGCAACCAGGCATTCAACGAATGTAATTATTGTTTTTTGTTTATTTCAATTATGGGCCAGATTGAAATTTCTATGGAGTGGATTTAATTGTAATTTTTAGTGAATTACGTAACTAGGGCGTCATCTGTTACATTATCGATAAAATGGAGCGAAGCGATTATTAATCACACAATAAATTAAAGTTGCGTAAACGTTTATTTAAAAAAATATATATGGGGAGAAATTATGGAAAACTGCAAGATCGTGAAATAAATTAACCCATGTTGCATTGGTGGCAGCGTTTTGGCTCATGTTTTGGGTTGCATCATCGCATCTTGTTTCTTTGTCCATTTGATTTCGTAGCGCGTCGCTGCATGGCGTTGACGGCACAACATGCACGCACGAACGAACGAATGATCGATCGATCATAGTAGTTGTTTGCGAGTGCATTGGAGACAGCGTTGTGGCTCATCGTTTCGGTTGCTCATCGCATGTTGTTTCTTTGTCCATTTGTTTTCGGAGCGCGTCACTGGATGGCGTTGTTCCTCAACAACATGTCCGATTTTAAATTGGTTTCTTTACAAACCACCTCTGGTTGTACCGCTAGCAATGTGGAAAATCTTTTTTTTTTTTTTATTGATGCAGTCGTTATTGCGTGATGCGATGACAAAAATTGCATTCGAGTGTCTTCATAAACAGAGCTCCGTTTGGCCTTGCTTCGCTCCCAAGGAAAAAAAAAATTATCCGAGTTTGGTGCATTCACCACTCCACATCGCATTAAAAACTCCCCCTTGAAAAGTCAGTCCAGCTTTCCTGCAATCATCTTCCTTCTTTCAATTCTTATCTTGGTAGAAGATAATTACACAAAAACGGTAACACTCACAATTGCGCCACGTCGTGGGGTGAACAGTTTGATAAATACCTGAAAAAAATTTTACCTAACAGAAATTCTACCATTTACTGAGGGGCCAGGACGTTGGAAAGACGGGTTCAATTCAACGTTAAGCGTGGGCAGTACCAATAGTTACGAGAGTGTGTTTGCTTTTAGGCACGTGCTGTGCGAAACAGATTAATGGAACTTCTCACCGGGGACTGGAGTTTGTCTGTCTGTCAGTGAGACGGGGTGATCTTACGGTTAGCAGGATTATCTAATTTGCCAGAGGTCCCGGTTTCGGTCCCAACCTCTACCACCCCTGGTATTTTCGGGGGAAGAAGGGCCCTGCGGTGCCTCGTTCTTACTTAAAAACTAGCAGTATCGTTCGTTTAGCTCAGTCCATTGGGCGTCGATCCATGCTTCATGTAATTTCTATGATACCAAGACCATCACAAAATCGATGTGCTGATTAATTTTGACGTAAAATAATTGTAATTGCTGCTTACAGTTCGTTTATCCCATTCCTGAGCACGTCTACGTACATTTCACTCACATCATTCAAAACATACGATTTGTTTATTTGTACTGTACGTTTGTACGCCTTCTCCTCCAGAAGCAATCCCCTACGAAGGTGAGAGATGAAAGATTGAGAGAGCAAAGCGAAACAGGCATTGAAAAGGGTCAGTTTACATGGATATCGCTGGCTTTGCTCACTCTATCCACGCACCTCCGTGCTTCTGAAGCACGAATGTTTGACACCCTTTTAAAACCAGGTCTGACATTTCCAGGCATCAAATTAGTTGATACAAACCAATTTTAAAATCTATATGTGGTATGTTGAAAAATACGTCGTCCTTTTTGGTTATTTTTTGCGTGCATCCTTTTCCAGGACATCTCAGTACGTAACTAATAGCTTCAAGACGGTTTGGCTTGTCACGAATTTTAACCCGTGCATGAACAAACGATGACGCCATGAACAAACTTCATTAGGGTAAAAAAAATAAACAAACTTTGACATTACTTTTTCAGTTTCTTTCGCGTATTTGAGGGTCATAATATCACGTTACAGCGATGAAAATAGGCCTAACCGAAGCGAAAATTAATTATCGTTCATTTTGTCCTACTCCCATCTTTGTAGGTGCCTCGGTTCAAGAGGAGTAGAGGTACACGCACGCACGCACATCATACGTCTTTAATGATGTAGATGAAAGTAAATAGAGACGTTCGAACGCTAGTCGTGACGTGTAATTATGACGGCGGCTGACACAACGTGTCCCCGCTGTTCCATGGCAACATGCCAACGCTCGCTGTTGCTGGGTGACGTCAAGTAAATTCGGTACACATGGCTGCTTTTCTTCCCCAAGTTTCTGAGCAGTAACGATGGCTCATGTATCCACTTCACGAGGCTGTTAGGAGGAAAAAAGGAATGCCCGTTTAATTATGATAGCATTGCCGATCCGACATCTTTTACCGCGCATTCGTTGTCATTGTTGCGCTTGATAGTGGTATCATTGTTGTAAAGCTACGAGTTGACAGCATAAAAAGCAGTAATGCTAAGGAAACGAAAACAGCAGTATTCCTTAGCAGTTAGCAATCTGCATTTCTTCATAAAAGTCAGTGATATAATGGAAAAAAAAACTATAGAGTGGAACATGATGGAAGGATGCATTAAAAAATCCTTAAAATTTGTGTTAGCCATGTTAGCCTTACATGGTTTTTTTTTGTTTCGCTAATTTAAAGGGTTTTTTTTTTAAACACAGCCTCTCATTCTGAGCTATGTGCTATGATTTTGGGTAATAGCCCTAATCTATGGAATTGGCACCCATCATGTTTGCATAGGTCGGTTTTAATGCACTTGAAACACGCAGAACAAAGGGAAAAAAATTGTGTTGCATATTTCATGCCTTCATTATGTGGCCTGGTGTGTACTGAACTTATTTTAGGCACGTGGCATTTTTTTGGGAAATGATTTTTCGCAAAGCTGATTTCGTAGTAAAAATACTAGCGATATAATTGCTGGGTAGTTGTTTTCAGGGGATGATATTGCATTCACTTGCCAAACTATCGCTTTACTCACTAAACAGCCAACAGATATAATTTCCTCAAGTTCAAGGCAGACAAAAATCACGTAGGTATTACATTACCAGGAAACGAATGAAATCAAAACAATGACACGCTTATATTATGTTGCGCGAAAGCGTTAAGTTGCAAGAACTTTCCACTGGTTTATGGAAAAATCCGTTAAAATAACGGAATTGGCTGATGGATGATATTAGCGCTGTAGAGGTGTGTGTGCCGCGCCGCCCGGCAGTTCAGGCTGCTACGCCGTTACCGATAATTCTGCTATTGTTTTTAATAGTTTTAGTACAAATTGTCATTACAGTATTTGAAATGGAAATAATAATTAGCCAACAAATAACCAGATAGCCGTCAGTTACGTTTGCTTTCTAGTTGGCCTTTATAATATCCATTACCTTTTTTATAGCATTCTCCTTCTCAAAATGCTGTTTAATCTAGAAAAACTAAATCGAAGATGTCCTTCCGGTTCGCTACCTACCTCGCAGGTTACTGCGCAGCCTCCATCATATAAAAGCCGAAGCAGAGCGGTAAGCTCACCTTTTCTTCTCTAGCCGCCGAGCTGTTCACTTCGTTCTTGCTGCGTTCTTCATTCTACATTCTACGTTCCGCATTCCTCGGTAACGCCGTTCATATGCTGCGAGCTAAAGGAACGCCGAAGGATGGTTCCTCATCCCGTACTCCTCGCTCCGCATCTCCACCACAATGTTGAAGTTCTTGAGCTAACAACGGAACAGGATTCTTTGGAACAATCGCTTCCATCCCCGAATCTCTTTCTTTCCGAGCCGTCCCTTTCAGCACCCTGCAATACTGCAGCTACATCTCCAACTCCATGTAGCCAGCCTCCGCCGGTACGGGACCTACGTTCCCTTTCCGAGGAACTCTCTCGAACAAAGGAACTGTATGTTTGCCTTAAACTGCAACTCAAAGCCCGGAAGATTGTTGCCAAACTGGCTTCCTCCGTAGGACCGCAACTCACTCCTTTAGATTTGTCTTCACATTACTCCCAACCTTCGGTAACTGGACGTTCCGCCATTCAGCGGACCAACGAGTCACTCACCTCATCCCAGGTGCATTCTCTTATGGACTTTTCCCTTAAAACTTTTAAACGGAAAGCACCAGTCTCTGACTATACTTCGGCATGGCTTGCTTCCATTCCTAAGTGCCACCGACCTTCCATTGAGGGTGCTGGTCCCTCTGTCGTTCTGGATAATCCGCCTCCACATTCTGTTCCGCCGGCTCCATTACCCTCTCCGCCCGTTCCTCCTGCGGACAACGACTTTGTCTCTTTATTACTCACCGGACCAGTCCCTTTCAGATCGACCTGGCCCTCCATTCCAGGAACACCCTGATCCCTCGAAAATCCCACTTCCAGAGTTATTAAAGACAGTTGACGG
Source organism: Lithobius niger (assembly GCA_023313725.1). Lineage (NCBI taxonomy): Eukaryota > Metazoa > Arthropoda > Chilopoda > Lithobiomorpha > Lithobiidae > Lithobius > Lithobius niger. Next base: position 19,366 of record JAHWFP010134147.1, on the reverse strand, counting down.
GATTGTTCCGGACTGCTTCCTATACAAGCCATCCTCTACCTCCAACCCAGTCTCCAAGAACCGAGGCCTTGCAACTGGTTTTGGCCTTGGCCTGCGTGACCAACTCCCACACCAACCACCGTTGCTGGGACAGTCAACCATGCTTCTCACGACGCTGTTCAGGTCCGGCGGCGTTCTCCTCGGTAATGGAACGTCTCTTGAATTGGATAAAGATCCGCCTCCGCCTCGTCCGGACCGTGAAAGTTACTTCTTCCGTCCTTTCGGAGAAGGAACGGCCAATCTAAGAAACTTTCACACTTATCCTCAGTCGGAGTTTGTCACCGCTGATACCAAGCTGGATTTCGGTTCCGCCCTCTATCTTCCTCGACGAGCTGCGGTTGCTGTTTTCGTCCTACGTGACAACGACCGCATCCTCCGTCTTGAACTTCGTGCTGCGTCCCAAACGGACGTCCTTAGCACTGCAGCCAATGCACTGTGTGAAAGACTCTACACCGATCGCCCTCCTGAGGACACGCGCCAACTAGCCTTCCTCATCAATTAAGTTTTTAGGAAGAGTTGCTTTGCCACCTACCATGCCATGAATTAGTTCACGCGCGCACTCTTCAACTCTACGCTCCTCTTACGGGAAATAGCTCTAAACACTGCACCTAATCTCCACGATTCCACTCGTCATCTTCTCCGGAATCAGCCCATTCACGAATCAGATTCTCTGTTCCGCAGATTGATTCCCAAAGTGGCCCCTCACCTCGATATCTCCCGCAAGCCTCGTTACAACAAGAATCGCCAGAATCGCAGACAAAGTTCCATCCCGTCCTCCAAGCTTGAACAACGTAAGGACGATTGGAAGGCTGTAACAGCACCAGACCCTGCTCCGCCTCCGGTGCCATGTTCCGCATCGCCCTTTCCGTCCCGTTCCCAGGGACAAGGACGTGGTCGTTCCCTGGGACGTCCCTCCACTCCAGACAGACGACAACGGGGGATGCAACAATTACTCCTTCCTGCAACAGGGGACGCAACAATTACTGACATTCCACCTACCCCACCAGAAGTAGGGGGACGTCTTCGGTTCCATGTAAAAGCTTGGCAGAAGGTCCAATGATTTTTTCAATTGTTTTAAATGGCTTCAAGCCGAAGTTTTTACAGAAGTTCCCTGTGCAAGACCCACTCTGTGACCTGGAAGCACCAGCTCCCGTTCCGCTCCTAACTGAAATAACGACCCTCCTTCAAAAGCAAGCAATTCGTTTTGTGTTACCACCGTACACCCCGGGCTTCTACAGCAGCATCTTTCTATGCAGCAAGAAATCAGGTGGAACGCGCCTCATTTTCAACTCGAAACCACTGAATCAGTTCATCTTTAAAACACACTTTCAAATGGAAACAGTCTCTTCCATCCGAGAATCATTACAACCCAACAATTCTACAGTGTCACTAGATCTTGTGGACGCATACCTTCACATTCCACTTCATGCATCTGTCCGCCACCTATTCCATTTTCTGCTAGACGGAGCGGTGTTCTAATTCCTCTGCCTACCCTTCGGACTGAATGCGGCCCCTGCATCTTTACCATGGTCATGAGCCCCGTCCTCGCCTATCTTCACCAACAAGGCATCCGCATACAAGCCTTCCTTGATAACTGTTTTCTGCCCCATGCCAACCAAGCAACACTCTCCAACAATTTACACGACGTCGTGTCTCTTTTTCATAGCCTGGGACTAGGCATAAACCTTTCAAAATCTCGTCTCCAGCCCGCTCAATCTTTCGTGTTCCTAGGAGTATTCTTTGACCTCAAAAAATCGACAGTCATGCCATCCCCGGAACGCATCGAAAACCACCTACGTTCCGCCAACACCTTCCTGCACACGCCTCTCCACACTTTCCGAGATCTTGCCTCCACCATCGGAATCATCGACTCATTCGCAGACCTCGTTCCTTACGGCAGGTGGATGGCACGACCGTTACATCATTACCATTCCTACCACTGAGGCAATCCACAACTGGCACTAACTCTGCCATCCCAACCTCTCGGTTTCTCCTTTCCCACCGATTCCTTCAAGTGGTGGACGGACGTCCTCAACCTGACAGCTACAGTTCCCCTTCACGAGCCTCTCCCACAAGTCCATCTTTTCATGAACGCATCCCAATCAGTATGGGGAGCCCACATCGACAACCTAACCATCTTCGGCAATTGGCCAACTGGAACGACGATCCACATCATTCACCTAGAACTATTTGCAGTCCTTCTCGGACTTCAACATGTTCAAGACCATGTGACAGGACAAACAGTACAAGTACACATAGACAACACCACTGCTATTGTTTACCTCCGGTAGGGAGGCGGAATGCACTCCCTATCCCTCCATCAAGTCACCTCTCAGATTTTTCTACTGTGCATTCAACTTCGTGTCTGCCTTCTACCACTCCACATGCTGGGGTCGCTGAACGTAATTGCCGATTTTTACTCTCGGCGGGTTTGTACTGAGGGGGCATCACTAGGCATTCAGCCGAATGGTGTGGAGGGAGAACCGAATAAGAGCACCGGAAGATGATGCATTTTTGCTATTTTCCGGCATTTTCTGGCCTTGTAAAGTGACGTCGGAAACTTTTTTATAAAACCAGTTTTGCTGACTGCATTATACGCATAAACAAAATTGTGTGATGTAAATCTTTCAGTTTTTCATACGAGATACTTCCTTTTTATACACTGATACTTTGTTAGAAATGTTGGGATTTTAAGCAAAATATGGAGTTCGTAATTCTTACTGTTTATCTTTACTGATTTTCGTATTTCTCCATTTGTTACCTGGTTACTTCAGTGATTTAAAGGAGAAACAGTAGAAGTATAAATTAGCTAAGATGAAAGTTGCGTCTTTGATCTCAAAATGCAACCATCTGACGGTAAATAATTTTTCAGCTATGGAAAAAGTGATTTGGCCAATTTGTCGAAAAAGCTTTCAAAATATCACAACGGGGGCGAATCGCCCCTTTGGCCCTCCCCCGCCCCCCTCCACTAGTTACGCCACTGTGTAACACAACTGGTGGAGATTGTCGTCACGCAATATCCACATTACAAGCCAAATAAAGAAAACGAGTCAATCGACCACAAATAATAAAAAAAAAAAAAATAAATAAATAAATAAAAAATAAAATAAAATAAAATAAAATAAAATAATAATAAATAATAATAATACATAAATAAATAAAAAAAGAAATCTACTTATCGGCCGGTATATAAATTTAAAAAACTGCGTAGCAACTCCCTTAACAACGTAAGGGTGAGAAGTTTGCAAATGATGGTGAGCCAAAACACCTTTTTCGTGAAATTTGGGCTCCATTTTGCTCATCGGTACACCCAGCGAGTGCATTCTAAAATTTGACGCGTGAAGTCACGTTTAGTTGTATTACTCCGAAGTGGTGATTTGTGTGTTTCAGCGCGAAACTCCTTTCCAGGTTTAATTTGCAAATTCGCTGGATATGAGTTGAGTTCTAAAACGCACAGATTATACTTTCATAAAAGCACGAGTGCAGGCTATGGGATTCGGATTGAGAAATTTTCGTTTTCTTTCCGCAAAACGATTCTCCAAAGTAATTTCGTTTTACGGTTTCGTTTTCGATTCTCCATGGTCTTTTCGGCTATAATACCACGAGTGCTTCTTTGAAATCGATAATTTGTGTGTTTTAGCACGAAACTTCTTTCCAGATTTAATTTCCCGAGACCGAAGGAAATTTGTTGGAAAGGAGTTGAGTGCCAAAAAGCACAAATTATAAATTTCATAGAAACACGAGTGGAATTCGGTTTGAGAATTTTTGTTTTTCTTTCCGCAAAATGATTCTCTGAAGTGATTTCGTTTTAGGGTTCACTTTCGATTTGTAGGGGAATTATCAGTAGTAATAGCCCTAGAGCTTTTGTGGATAATACGGCTGCTGTTTTCGCACGAAGCCTGTAACCTGACATTAAAACTAACGAATGCTAATTATTTTGCAATTATATCCCGAGCGCGTAGCTCGGTATTACGGAGGAAGAGGTGGTGTTATCACCGGTAATACCCCTCTTCCTCGATAACACCCTCTCTTCCTCTACTTTCCACCATGGTAGTAAGCGGGATATACTCAGTCGTTTTGCGGAAAGAAAACAAGAAGACTTGGTGTAATTCGGATTTGGTGTAATCGGGTCGCTGAACTGTTAGTTGGGTTGACGAAAGTGCTCATAATTGAATGTCACACGCATGCTTTTAGGTGTCGTCCTACGTAACAAGTCAGTTCTATATTAATTTCTGATTAACTTTCGCGAATAATGATTAGCATTTGATTAATGATGTCGGATTAATTTTGGTATTTGAAACTAGTCAACATTTTCGCAACCTAATTTTATTTATGCACAAACTTAAATCCGCAGATAGTGCGCAGAATACACGTGGAAAATTGGAAATGAATCTAAAATTTGATTCAAAAGTTATCGTGGTTACAGGCAAACAAACAGATAGACTGCTTAGGATGAGAAGCTCCTTTGCTCGGCTTCGCATGGCGTGTCACTATAATTAGAAAACAAAAACGAACTCGTTTGATGTTTAAGGTAAAGTTTAACTGATCCAAAGTCAAAACAACAAAGGAACACAAATAAACTTTCCTGTAAGGGTTCATGTACCGCATTGTTCCTGTACTGTTTAGCCCATGTGAAACCTTACTGCTGCATTCACTCGGTTTTACATTTTTTACTTTAGAAGACGATAGGTCAGCTTGGTGCTTTCTACTTAGCTAAACGACATCACTGAAAAATCGTAAAAACCATAGTTTTAGTGTGCTTAGTACGGACCTACAGATTAAGTAATTCAGGGTTGGTGTGACTCCTTGAAAACCCGTAATTGTACTTGAAAATAAAAATGGAGCACCAGTCCTGAAGTCTTGAATCTGAAATCTTGAAAAGTGGTGTATGTATCTTCAATAGGAAGAACGGAAACGGTTCACTTACGTTTCATTCATGTGATGCAGTGGATTCGAACCGGCAAACCAGTCCATCTCTAGATCACTACGATGATGCCGTCTATACCAATATGGCCACTTGTCCACTGGTTGAGAAGAAACAGTGAAAATGGGCAAGTGGCCATATTGATAAAGGCGGTATGGCAGTGATCTGGAGATGGACTGGTTCCCTGGTTCGAATCCTGGTCACGTCACTTGAATGATACGTAAGTTCATAAAGGTGGCTTACTATACTATGTTATTCTAGTGTATGATTTTCGCTGATGGCCGATTTCCAATTTTCCTTTATATTATATATTTTATTTTAGTGTTCTCATTCTTGTAGCACTTTACACCTAGTTCTGTGCACTCAAAATATTTACCAAGTTAAAGTTTGTTATGAAATAGGTGGATGTAAAATTTCAGACTTGGTGTTTGGCTTTACCTCAGTGAGATAAGTTTACGTTTATTTGGATGCTGACTTAAATTTTCGCTTCGAATGGACGAAATCAGCCACAACAGCACAAAAATACACCTGCTTCCCATTGCGTAGTTTCATTTTCTCTTTGGTTTCAGGCGGAGAGTGAAGAGCCACAGTCAAAAAAGTTCATCATCAGTGGTTTGTGTAGGACACTGGAAATGCGTAAGAGAACAGCTTGTGCCTATTTCACATGGTAAGAGTGTTTTTTTCCAGAAAACTAGGAAATATTTGAGCACTCTAAGGGCGCGTTTACGCAACGAGACCTTCTCGCTCACCAAACGCCATTTGCTTCAAGAGCAAACACACCCACTGACTGGCTGGAGGAATCCACTTACTCGGAGTTAAAACAATGACAACAATTTTAATTTTCAGCACTTATTAACACCTATGTGCCTTGATCACAAATAAGAAACGTAAAAATATTTAAAAAATCATAAGTGGGAAACCCCACACTATCCTATCCCAATGTAAGGATAGTGTGGGGTCTCCCACTTTCTTGTGTGTTTTTTCATGTTTTTTCATGTTTCTTATTTGTGACCAAGCACATAGGTGTCAATAAGTGTTGAAAATTAAAATTGTTTGGCATTGTTTTACTTCGAGCTCAGTCAGAGGGTATCCACCCAAAACCAAAACTGGTAGAAAAACCCGCCAAGTTTCCAAAAACGATCGGCCTTTGAAGGTAGTGATATCATTCAACCATGGAAAGGCCGCCAAGGTCAATCCTATTAGCCAAATTAATCGCACCGACTAATAGTTTGAAAGTTAAATGAAAACTTAAAGAATGCTACTCGCTGTAGCAATCTTCAAGTGTTCATTTAACACGGTCCAAAGTATTATTGGGTACGATTAACTTGGCTAATAGGATTGACCTTGGCGGCCTTTCCATGGTTGTATGATATCACTACCTTCAAAGGCCGATCGTTTTTGGAAACTTTGCGGGTTTTTCTACCAGTTTTGGTTTTGGGTGGATATCACAACTTTCATAGGACTGTGAACGTACGTTGTTGTACTCCGAGCGGATTTCTCCAGTCTAGTCAGAGGGTATCTTTGCTGTTGACACCGTTCAAACTCGAAAAATTATTTTATCTTCATCGCTATTTGCTAGTCAACCGTTATGTATTTACGATTAGTTTCCCGTTTCTGCTCAATGAATACGGTAATACATAACAAATTAAGGAGGCAAAAGGCTAACAGAACGTGAAGAAAATAAAAAAAAAAACTATTAATTTTTTTTATTGAAAACTTGTCAAGCAATATGTTGACTTCGGACGACAACTTTTTTTTTATTATCCGCTCTACTTTTCTTTGAAACAAATTATTAGATAAGGGCCACCGCAAACTGCAAAATCCAAACTTCTAAAATTCTAACAAAAGGATATAAACACGTGCTATTAAATGGAAGTTGCTTAAAATCACTTACTGGACCCATTTATGCAGTAAAAACCTTTCGATTTTTCCAAAATAATAGCCAAGTCCCCACGATCAGTCGAAAAGTTTCAGCTCAAACTTTTTTCTATCTTCTCCAAACTATTAAAATTCGAACAAAAAGAGATAGACCTGCTGTCAAAGGGAAAGTTGCGCAGAATCACTTACTGAGTCCATTTTTGATACAATAATTTTTTTTTCATCTCTATTTATCTCGGAACTCGAAAAAGAAATAGAGCTAGACGGTGCACGAAGTCCCCCCCCCCCCAAAAAAAAAAATCCCAAAGAAGTGAAGCAACTAGAGCGTCATACCGAAATTTGAAAGCATTGAGTGAAGGAGCGCAAACAACAGATTGAGGGAGGGAGTTCCAAGGTTGAACAACCCTTTCCGTGAAAAAGTGAAAGCGAAGTTTAGTCCGAGATACAGTGCCAGAAATACGGAGTGGGAGTGAAGTTGACATTTGGAATGGGGGAAAAAACAGGGTCTACATGAAGATATGTTTTCGATATATCCTTCTTCAGTGTTTCAATCACAATTTCTGTAGTTTTTCTCCAATTCTGTTGAAACTTGGTAGACAACTTGCATTTGCATACAGGAAGACAGCTAACCAAAATAAATTGATTAAAATCTGTTTGATGGGTACTGTTTCATACACTTTGCGTAGTAATTGTATATAATTTATGCAAATTTTGTGTTTGGCTTGTATAATAACATGGGGTTATTTTTATAGGGTAAAGTTTGGTTAGTGGTCTTCCTTACGTGGGCCTACCTAGTGGTTTGGTTCTTGTTTGATCTAAATTTTACAAAAAAAAAGAGAGATTACCCGTGATTTCATTATTGTATCTGATTTGGATATTTCATGCTAATAAGGCAGCCAATTTTTTTAAATTTTCAAAAACAACTATTGGGTTTGTTTTCTTGTGTAATTTGTAAAAAAAATACATAGTTGTTACATTTTCAATACCTGAAATAAAAAAAAAGTATGTATTGCCCCTTTGCCACCTTAAACGTGTTATAAATACCAACACGGATAAAGAACAAAGTGCAAAAATAATTTTAAACATTGCTATAAACTTATTGTCATTTCACGCTATTTCTAAAATTTGGTATTCTCGTACAAAGAACGGCTTCTGGCAGTGATCAGACGACGGTAGAATAAATAACTGCTCGCATCGAGAATTCAAAATGAAACATGGCGTCCATTTCGGGGTTATCGAATCGAAAACAAACCATCGAGCGCCGACAATCTGAAATCAGTCCGCCGTCTTGTACTGAATTAAAAATTGTTTCTTGTTGCTTGGAAAAATACTATACTTATAAATTTTTGCATTTATGCTCTCTTTGCCTTGAGGATTTAAAACTGCGCCGATCCGGCCAGCTTGCTTACCCAACTGTGCATGCACAGCCCTCCCTTAAAAGAGCTTGCTCAAAAGCACTGCCACCTTTTGTTCTCAAGCGACCTTTTTTTTTTTTTTTAGTAAACTTTCAAATAGAAGTAAACTGTTAACACCTCATAAAATTCAATTAACTATTATACCTGATTTTTTTCTTCTGTTTTCAGGTTTGTGGTGGCACTGGTCTATTACGGTTTGGCTCTCAATTCACCAACTCTAGGTGGCAATCCATATCTCGTTGTATTTTTTGGAGGGCTACTTGAAACTCCAGCCTACGGCCTTGGCTATTGGCTGGTGCACCATGTTGGAAGACGCAAGTCTTACAGCGCCACATTCATGCTAGCGGGAATTATCTGCTTCATAATTCTGCCGGTGCCACACGGTAAGCTTTTCTTTACAATTTGATATATGTCAACAGGTATAACTAAAACCTAACCTAATTGGCTATGCACACCATGCAGAGTGCACGGGCACTGCCATAGCTTCCTGTATGTAAAAGGCTTAACTCTCGGTTTCACGTAGCATGCGAGACGCGTGGTCCAAGTGGTGCGCTGAAGTGAAAGCACGAAGAACGAACTACCCCAATCATAGCATTGATTCGTGTTACCGGGTTGCACAAAACGTGGTAATCCTTTCATTATTGGATTTACCGGTGCTGCAGCATTAAACGAACATTATTTGATGGTAATGGTGTCTATTCTTGAAGTCTTTGGACGATTTACTGCTACGTCAAAGGATCGTTTAACTCATTTTTTATAGAAAACGCCGTAGCGTATTATACAGTACAATACACACGTACCTTGGTTCTTCTTCTGTTTGAAATTCATGAAATTAAACCTCCGGAGACTTTGTTTTGTCGTCGAGTGGACAAAGAGGTACGTAGCATGAAGCCATTGTTGTTAAACTTTAATAATTTGGTGTCAATGCAATGTTTTAAGCTTATCTACCGATATCCGCATCGATTTGATTTGATTTATTTGATCTCACCCCTCTTGTAACAATACACAGATTCAGGAACACAACAATGAAAAAGGGCTGTTCTCCGCACCGGTGCCAAATCCGAATACCAAATCGAATACCAAATACCAAATTCGAATACCAAATACGAATACCAAATCCGAAGCCATAACAGAACACTATACACAAACGCTTTTTTCCTTTCCGCCTTCCATTGTTGGACTGCTCCGTGCACTACATCATTATTGGAGTTGCGTGCTTCTTCATTGTCGGGCAAAGATGCGGACATCGGTAGATAAATAAGTTATCGCCTGCTTCCCTCGTGCGTATAACTAACAATCGCTCGGGCCTATGGCCCTCGACATTGTTAGTTCTCAGCACTCGAGAATCAGGCGATAACCTATACTTAAAATCTGCGTATCGCGCGTCACGAGTACCTTTTACAGTTCAGTCCGCATGCTAGAGCAGTTCATTTTCGGGGTGTTCGCAGCGCGAATGGTGGCAGAATCGGCGGCTAACTGGACGACACGTCGTATTTCTAACGTTAAGCCTTTATATCCAGGAAGCTATGGCACTGGTTAGGCTCTAACGGACACTGTTCAATATATGATGTGGTCAGCAATCTGGTGTGAAAACGTGTACAGCAAAGCAATGAAACCACAATGCTGCCGTGATGAAATCTGCTGCAACCATACATTTTGAGGTCTCAGTGCGCTTTGGATCGGCGTTAGGGGCGAGGGCAGAGGACCAATGCAGATTGAGATTAAAGCTCCGTGACTTAATAATAATAATAAATAATGTTAACCACAGAGTGGTTGGGATCTAGAAGGGGTAGACCACTTACACTAGTCCGAGTCTTAAAAGTTAAAATGTTAAACCGGGGCAACAAATTCAGGCCTCCTCAAGAATTTGCGAAGGCAAATTTTGGTCAACAATAATTTAAAATGGACAACAGAGAGTTCCATGGATGGATTACTCTCACAGCAAAAAATATTAGTCGACAATCCAACCTCCCTGCTTGGGTAGCCAATATACGCGAGTGGCCTCTAGTTGCCAAGTAAGGGCAAGGGTCAAAGAATGGCATATCCACTTGCAGAAAACCTCTAACAATTTTGAAGGTCAAGAGTGTGATGTCCTGGGCGGGGACACACCTTAGCCCAGCGTGGGCACCAATGGTAATAAACACACGGACTACCAGAGTGTAGGCTACAGCTGATAAGACAGCGAACTTCCTGTTTACTTCTCTTTAAATACAATTATAACAGGAAGTCATGTGTTGCAACTTAATACAATATATAATTATGGAATAGCCTATTAGTAGTTAAAGGGGTATCTTGGTAGGGTTAACATATTGACATGAAATTGATGGCTGCCATTGTGGAGCACACAAGTGACGACTCCACAATGCAGCGAGCGAAAAAAAAACAGAAAAAAAATAATCTAAGCCTAGCTGGAAATAAAATCATGATTATGAAGGCAAGATGTATTTTTTAGTGCACTACCTATTTTTAAAGAAAGATACATAATTTTTCACTTTCGAGGAAAAACTAAACACTTTTTGAAAGCTGTTTTACAAAATAAAGAACTGAAGATGTACATGATTAAGCAAAAAATTAAACATTAATAAACTGGCTGAAAACTTGCCAGTTTTAAATTTCTGTTTTGATTTCTGGAGCAATTTTACAATAAATTCAATTTAAATTTTCAATGTTGTTTTAATTTTGTAGCCTTTTTTGGTTAATTTTCTTTTTGCAGCAACCATTTCTGCAGCTGAAACGCTACAGCGTTGCTGTGGACAAACATCTGGCATTGAGAATTCGGTGCCAAATTAGTTTCTTTGGATTAGGCTTCACCGGAGTGGGAATTGCGGCTCCAAGCAATTTTTTGTTCCGATGTCAGAAGTGTTTAGGTACATGGAAAGACAAAAAGATACAAAAAAGATAAAATCGTGAAATCAATTTTTCACACGAACAACAAAATACACTTACATTTTTACCTAATTTCAAAGGTGGACATTTTTAAAATTAACAGAGCCGATTCTCTGCACGAATAACTAGGGGACAAAACGTTTTAGCGTTACTCGCTACAGTTTAAAAAGAACTACCATTTAATTCATATATGACGGATTACAAAAAAAAAAAACGAAGAAGTTGTAGCCAAATGGTAATTTTGCAAAAAAAACTACAAATTGAGCTTGTCTGGAGCTCTACGCAGTCTCTTTGAACGTTGAGCATTTTGAAGCTGCGCTGCAATATCAACCTGTGTTGGTGATAGCACAACTTTGCGTTTATTGGGATTCGGTTTCGCTTTTTAGTTAGCACGACCTGGCTTCGGTGGTGATTGCTTAGTGGACGGTGACGTATTCGATGGAGATTGTGACCTTTCTGGCTTCCTTCCAGAGGGGCGCTGGTAGTAGCCAAAGGTGATTGGTTATTTACGTTAGCAGACTCATCCACTTCGTGTGTGTGTGGGGTAATTTCGCTGGAGATTTCCTGCCACCTGGTGACTTGCGATGTAAATTCTCAGGTGATTTTTCAAGCTGTTGGATTGGTGGAATTTTTCCCTCAGTAACAGAAATTGACTTTCTGGATTGGCCGAGAGATCGACGCTCAGGAACTACGTTAGCGAAACTTGGCTTTTCACGTTGTTTGCCGCCAAAAGACATGCGTTTGAAATTTGAGTGATCTTGCTCATTATGCATGGAGAAATTACTGCTTTTCGCCGTCGAAACAAGTGCGTTTGGAGGCTGTTCTGGATAATCATTTTCCGCGGTATGTAACCTTAGCTGTTCGCGATGTTTGCGAATCGTATTACCGTTAGTATCAACGATAGTATAAGACTGATTTTCACATTTTTGGTTAACCATACCGACTGACCATAGCCTGTCATTTGTCGTTGAAAAGTCACGATACCAAACCTTTTCACCTATTTGATACGTTTTCAACTCACGATGGTGGGTGCTCTGTACTTGTTTTAATTGTTTACGGCGTACGGCTGCAATAGGGTCAGGGAACAATAAATCCAGCCGAGACTTTAATTCTCGGTTAAAATATAATTTTCCGGGTGTTGCTTGCGTGGTAGCGGAGATAGTGATTCGTGCTGATAACAAGTAAGAATTTATACTCTCTTGAATAGTAGACCCCTGTCGCCGCGCGGCCTTGTAGACTCTCTTGAAATTACGGACGTATACCTCAGCCAAACCGTTGGTCCAAGGCGCAAAACTTGGCCCGGTCATGTGCCTAATTCCGTTGGATTTTAACCAATTTTGGAATTCCGCGGACAAAAATTGGGCAGCATTGTCCGTAACTAAGCTGTCCATTAAACCATATAAAGCTATATGATTGTTTAAAACGTCAATGACACGCGCGGACGTTGTTGACTTCATTTTATGCACAAAAGGAATTTTTGGATGTGCGTCTACAAGAATGAAAAACATGTAATTGTCCATCGGCCCCAAAAAATCAGCGTGTAAGCGATTATTTGGTTTTAGTGGATATTCCCACGTATGCTTAGGACCTGACGTTTGAGTATCTTTATACTCTTGACAATTTTGGCATGATTTGACTTTATTTTCAATGTCAGAGTCAATCTTAGGCCACCAGATTTTTTGTCTAGCTAAACCTTTCAATTTAACTATGCCTAAGTGAGCACTGTGTAGATCTTTCAAGATTTGTCTCCGCAAGGCCGTCGGCACCAGGACTCTATACCCCCAAAATAAGGTTTCGTTTTCGACAGAGATTTCAGCACGACGTGTGAAGTACGGTAACAGATCGGGAATTTCGCATTTGTCAGGCCAACCATGGTTCACATAACGATAAACTTTTGAAAGGATTTTATCACGTTTACTTTCAAGAACGAGTGTCTCGTTTAAAACTGGAAGATTAGAAATAGTTTCTAATGCAAGAATATTGTACTGCTCTTCTGCTTTCTCGAATTCCTCGGTATTTGGGAGGGGAAGGCGCGATAAAGCGTCTGCCGTCAAATTAAGTTTACCGGGAATGTGTTCGAATTCGTAATCGTAAGCATTAAGCATCACTGCCCAACGCTGAACCCTGGCGGCTGCCATATGCGGTATTCCCTTTTTAGGGCCAAAAATCCAAACTAAAGCCTTCTGATCAGACTGCAGTATGAATCGCTGACCATAAACGTATTCATGAAACCGTTTCACTCCCCAAGCCAAGCTGAGTGCTTCCCGGTCAAAATGTGAGTAGCCTCTTTCCGCTTGAGTGAGTTTACGTGAAGCGAAAGCTATTGGCCGTGATTCACCGTTTTTCATGACATGCATTAGGCACGCGCCGACCCCGTAGGGTGAGCCGTCACAAACGAGCTTGAGCTTTAATTTCGGATCGTAATGAACCAGAACTTTTGATTTAAGAAATAATTCTTTTACTTTACTCACGGCTCGGTCGCATTCTGCCCCCCAAACCCACTTCACACTTGGGCTTAACAAACGTGTTACTGGTGACAGAATATGAGCGAGATTTGGTAGATATTTTGAGTAATGGTTTACAAAACCCAGAAAGCTCTGTAGCTCTTGAATACATGTTGGGTTAGGAGCGTTTGTGACTGCTTCGATAACCTAAGGGAGTGTATGCAGGCCTTCTGCATTTATCATGTGGCCTAAATATTTTAATTCAGGCCGCGACAGTTTACACTTCTCGATCCTAAGTTTGGCTCCTGCATCTTGTAAAGCATTTAACAGTTTATTTAACGATTCGTCATGCTCACCCCCCTTCCCGCTCACCAGGATGTCATCATAAAACGGGAGACATTTGGGGATTTTACTGGTGACTTGAGTCATTACTCTCTGGAAAATTCCAGGACTGGACGCCAGGCCCAGGGGTACGCGAAGCCATCTAAACAAACCCAGGGGTGTATTTATTATCAAAGCTTCTTGTGACTCTTTGTCGAGTTCAATTTGCAGAAATGCATCCTTAAGATCGATAAGGGAAAAAGTGTCACTGCCTGCTAATTCACTGAATAATTCTGCGGCCGTGGGAACTGGATAGTAGTCGACTTCGAGTTGAGGGTTCACGGTGGTTTTATAATCACCAATCACTCGGATTTGACCATCCGCTTTGTGAACTATGACGATCGGCGTAGACCACTGAGAAGTTTCCACAGGCTCTAGAATTCCAAGGCCAACCAATCTACGAATTTCTTGGTTAACCTTTTCTTTGAGTGCTAACGGAACCGGTCTTACACGACTGTACACCGGCTTGGCATCAGGTTTTAAATGAATTTTGGCTTTAAAATTCTTAAACTTACCCATGCCTTCAGAAAATAGTTCCGGGAAACCCTTCACTATTTCGGAAGTGTCAACTGGCGTAATGCTAGTTTTAATTTTCTTAACACTTTTCTTAGGTTTCACTTTCGTTTGTAGGTCGTAAAAAGGATGGAAATTAACTCGAAAAATAGAAAGCCAATCCTTTCCCATTAATGCAGGTTTATATAATTTTGAAACTAAAGCATCCAAATGTTCGATTTGACCTTGAACTTCAACCTTCAGACTTACAGTGTAAATCGTGTTCTCAATTCCGTCAGTGTATGAGTGTATCAAGTACTGACTGAGTTTTAAAGGACAGTCCGCAAAATATTTTTGATGCCACTCAATAGGGATAATGGATGCATCTGCCCCGGAATCAAGTTCCATTTCTAGCTTGACACCATTTAGGCAGAATGGCATTTTCCATTTATGGATTTTCATAGAATTAACTACTACTATTATTTTGTTGGTTTGTAGGGGAATTGAAATCTGGTCCGCAGCCTGACTCAGTCCAAGAGTATTATTTTTCAGTACAAGGTAGTCGTTGTCTGAATCGTTATCAGACCCGGAACCAGACTCTGAATTTTCGGTTTCAACATCCTGGTCTTCTCCACTATCACTATCGCGTTCGAGTTTGTTGACGCGTTTTTTGTAGCTATACTTTTGTTTTGTGTTCGGCCTAGCCTTAAAATTTGTGCTAGAACTTGCTTTAGGGTGGTCGAGTGATTTTAAAGTTCTATTCGAATGACTAGCTTTTCGGCACACGGCTTTTAAATGGCCGACAGTGTGGCAACGGCCACATGTATAGTCTCGATATTTACAACGTGTTTTCAGGTGGCCATTTTTGCCGCAACAATAGCAAATGAAATCCTTAGTGGATTTAGGCCTACTTGATGTTTTGCTCGATTTTTTAGTTACATAATTAACAGCTCTAGAATGGCTTCTCAAAACGCTTTGGTCTGTTTCAGCAGATTCTAAGGATAAAGCTAAGGATGTTGTAGCCTTTAAATCCAGAGTTTGCTTCAACAACTCGCGTTGAATGACTTCTGATTGGATCCCCCCAATTAGGCGATCCCTAATCATTTCGCTGTTAATGTCTTTAATTTTTGCGAAGTCACAATACTTCGTCATTAGCTTTAAGACAGCTAAATATTCCCCGATACTCTCATCTGATGTTTGCGATCTTCTAAAGAATTTAACACGCTCAGATACCACTGAGGGCACTGGCTCAATGTCGTCTAAAACTTTTTTAACGAGCTCATCAAATGTTAATGAGTCGGGCAAATCAGGTGAGAGGATATTAAGAATTCTATCAAACATTTTCTGGCCCACAGATGCCATTAGAAAATTAACTTGCTTGGTTGCTGGTATTTCTTTAGCTAGAAAAAAGTAACGAATTCGGCTGGAGTATTTCTCCCATGTGTCAGACTCGCAATCGAATTCCGAAAATAAACCAGCGGTTTTAGACGAACCCATGTTGACGTCGTCTTCACTATCACTAGATTCAAAATTTAGATTTAAATTAGAACTAGCTTCATTAACGCTTGCGTTCCCTACTGAATTATTTTCAGTTTCACTTTCACTGCTAACTTTAGCAGTTACAGGTGGTTTGCTACCGACACCTGTCTTTGGCATAAGCCTACAAAATTAAATTTAATTAAATTTAATTACAATCCTGTTTAACATGCAAGGATTAAACTGGAGCACTCAAGACTGCCGGTCACTTATTTAAACACAGAAATAAATCAAGCTTGACTGTAGCCTACCTAGTTGTATAAATTAACTGCCTACAAGTTAAATTTAAAGGGACTAGGCTTTGAAAAAATGTTTTACGTTCACCATTTGCAACGTTTTACAAAACAACACTTCTGGCCTAAGCCTCAGCACAGACCAGATTTCACTAAGTTTGAGCATAAACCTACGGTGTTAAATTTTACACCGGCACACACTAGCCCGAATATGGGCAATGGCACAATCGAATTTACAAGGGTTAATTTAGCAGCGCATTTTTCGAACCTTCAGGTTTATAATACTGCCTGTGCGGACACGCTAGTGCGTCGCTCTAGAACACTGCCAAGGTAAAATTAACCTTAATAAATCCAATTGCCCACTTCGGTTCTAGTTGTTAAGGTACTAAATTTAACTGTTATCATTTCGTACCACACAGCACTACCACGTCGAAATAACACTGTTTGAAAAAGTTTAAACTCTGATAGGAATTCAAAGCACTAATTTTCATTGCCAAAATGAAAAAAATTTGCAACTTACCACAAATATGGAGCAAAGATGTGGTTGAAGACCTATCAGTTTAAGCTTACGTTTTTAAAGATTACCAAAGGTACCGGACTCGTCGCCAACTGTGATGTCCTGGGCGGGGACACACCTTAGCCCAGCGTGGGCACCAATGGTAATAAACACACGGACTACCAGAGTGTAGGCTACAGCTGATAAGACAGCGAACTTCCTGTTTACTTTTCTTTAAATACAATTATAACAGGAAGTCATGTGATGCAACTTAATACAATATATAATTATGGAATAGCCTATTAGTAGTTAAAGGGGTATCTTGGTAGGGTTAACATATTGACATGAAATTGATGGCTGCCATTGTGGAGCACACAAGTGACGACTCCACACC